>JAJONR010005368.1:0-80878 GCA_029582245.1 Solanum etuberosum | reverse complement strand
ATGGTGAGCCTCCTTGCTTCCGGAGGGTTCCATTTTTACTTTCAGTTATATCAGTTGTTAGGATGTCGTGGGTCTTGTCCCGACTTCCATCTTTGTCAGTTAGAGGCTTCATAGATAGACAGTAGAGTTTCAGAAGTCTGTTCATTTATTTTGTTAAATGTTTAAAGACTTAAGTTGCCTATTTTATGGCGAGTTGAATATATTATTTTTATTTAGTTTTTAATGCTTATGTATGCTTGAGTTAGTCTTCCGCTTGTAGTCAGCCAGGATGAGGGTTCGCTTAGGGACCAACAATGTTCTCGAGTGCCGGCCACGTCCAGGGTGTAGGCTCGGGTCGTGACATAAGGACAGAGGTAAAAATCAAGATTCTGGCTTAAATGAAGTCCGAATTTTTTTCATCAAATGTTGAAATAGATAACTATGTCTTCATTTTCTCAAAGTACACTTCATTTCGTAGATGATTTACAATAGTAGAGTACTTATATAAGCTCAGCTCGGTGACTTCTGGCGTTTTCATCTTTTACAGTCCTGTATCAATGTCGCTGTTGATTTTATTTCTCCTGAAACTGTGAATGAGAGCATCCGTTTGACTGAGGAGTTTCACAAGCTTCCCAGAAATCATGAAGCTAGGGAAGACAAGTTGGGGGTATATGACTTCTTTTTTCACTACATTGATGTTACAATTGTAATATTAGTTTCTCGCAGAAAAAAGTGTTTGCATGTGTAAAGATTATTAAATTCTGCGTGTGCCACTTCAGGTAAAAAAATAAATTGTCATGCAATGAGCCAAGCAGTGAATCAATTGGAGAAGACACTATTGTAAGATTGCTGCTCCTTGTTTTCACAAAGTTATGCTCTTAT
Source organism: Solanum etuberosum (assembly GCA_029582245.1). Taxonomy (NCBI): domain Eukaryota; kingdom Viridiplantae; phylum Streptophyta; class Magnoliopsida; order Solanales; family Solanaceae; genus Solanum; species Solanum etuberosum. The sequence goes on along the minus strand of JAJONR010005368.1, from coordinate 80,017 downwards.
TTGCTTTTTGTTTAACATGAAACTTGTATATTTCGTTGAAAAAATGAACTTATATAACCTCTTTTCTGCTGTCTCGTAAAGTTTTCTTGCCATCTCTCTGTGCCTTGCGTTTAGGTCTTATTCTGGATATGCTTAAAGACTATTGTCAGCCATGGAACTTTTATAATCTGGTGTTTTCATTCTAGACATGCTACTATATATCTTCTGTCGAAAGACATGAAATAACCATCAAAGACAAAAGGTAAAAGATGCTAGTTGGGTCGTTGCAGCATAATGCATTTGAGGGGAAAAACATTTGGAAACTCTCCTCTGTGAATTTCAAAAGATAAACAACTACTCCATCTGTCCCAATCTATGCAGCAAATATTCCTTTTTTGTTTGTCCCGAAAAGAATGACACCATTCTATATTCAGAGATAATTTGACAATAAAATTCTCATTTTACTAATGAGTTTCAAAAGTCTTCTTTCTTAAACTACGTGTCCGTTCAAACAATGTCATTGCTTCTAGTGCTCTTCAGAAGGCTAAATATCCTTGTTTATGACACTTCATGTTTCTTTCTCTTCTTCTTTTCCTTTCGTGGATGCAAGTAGGAACTCTGAAGCAGGCATCGCTACAGGATTATCCTTATCAAGTTCGATCAGCAAAGTATAAATGTGAGCCATAGTCCCAACAACTTTCATTTCCAAGTCGAACTTCATTATTTGGCTTTTTGTTTTCTTCATTTCCTTCTTTCTAGTCTATGCCAGGACCAAGTACACCAAAATCTTCCTCCTCCGTTTCGGAAGATCTATCTAGTAGCAAGACTGCCAAAAGAGAAGAATATGTTGTTCCAACTGAGAATGAGAAACCAAGAACTGCTGAAGTTAATCTACGTTCTCCGCTTCCAGTTCTTGATCACCCGTCTTCATCAAACAAGGTTTACTCAATTGATTACTGATATCTCAACAGTCCCAATAGCTTTCATTTTTTAAGTCAAAACTTCATTATTTGGCTTCCTTTTCTTTTCATTTCTCTTTTCTAGGCTATGCCAGGACCAAGTATGCCAAAATCTTCCTCCGTTTCGGAAAATCTATCCAGTAGCAAGACTACCAGAAGAGAAGAATATGTCGCTCCAAGTGAGAATGAGATACCAAGAAATGCTGAAGCTAATCAACATTCTCCGCATCCAGTTCTTGATCATCTGTCTTCAGCAAACAAGGTTTACTCATATGATTACTGATATCTCAACAGTCCCAATAGCTTTCATTTTTAAGTCGAACTTCATTATTTGGCTCCTTCTTTTTTTTTTTTTTTTTTCATTTCCTCTTTTCTAGGCTATTCCAGGACCAAGTATGCCAAAATCTTCCTCCGTTTCGGAAGATCTATCTAGTAGCAAGACTGTCAAAATTGAAGAATATGTTCCCCCAAGTGAAAATGAGAATCCAAGAACTACTGAAGTTAATCTACATTCTCCGCTTCCAGTTCTTTCAGCAAACAAGGTTTACTAAATTAACAACTAATATCTTCTCGGGTTTAGCTTTTCCTTGTTATTGATTTATGTAAAAGTATGCATTATATGGTCAGGCTCAAGAAAGCACATCGGTTCCTAGTCAAGAGTTGAAGCAGTTCATCAATATAGCGGACGTTGAATCAACTTTCCACACGGTTCAGTCATTCTTGAAGTCTTTACCAGAGCAGTATCCCAGCCAACAATCCGGCCTCCAGAGCAATAGTACTTCTTCAGCCCAAACACTTGCAAAGTTAATATTTGAATGTTCAATCAGACTACCTTTGGAGGCATTGGCTCATGACCCAATGAATGAAAAAGAAATGTGTGGTGCAATTGCTGCTTTAAATGAAAATCCCTCATCATTGTTTAGTGATGAACAAGCCAAGCAATTGGTAAAACTCAAGTATGAATTTCCTGTCATGGTTAAGAAATGGAGGGACTTGGCACGAGCTGAATTAAGTTACCAGGAATTCTTGACCAACTTCGAAGAGGACAGGAAAAAACTGGATAATTGGATTAGATCAGAAGCAATGTTGAAGTCGGAGTATGATAAAAAGGAGGAACAAGCTAGAGAGTTGGAAGCATTACTTCAAGATATAAGGACCAGACAGAAAGAAATCATGGATGAACGACAAGAAGGGTCTAAAGAAGCTCAAAAACTCATGTTGTTAGCTCAAGAAAAATCTGTCAGGATAGAAAGCACTAGCAATGAATTGGTAACAACAAAGATGCAGATGGATGGCTTGAGGAAAAATTGGTCCAACTTTCGGTCTACATTTCCGTAGATGTTACATTCCGGTTTCTCCTTCTGTTGTCAGAAACCACAACTGTTTTAACTTTCTTGACGTTATGGTTCCTTGGACTAGATACATTTTGGAAGGTGGAGTTATAGTTCATCTGTACGTATAGATTGTTAGAGGTTTTAGGCTGCTTTTGCCTGGTATGTTGATGTTTTTTGTAGAATTTTTTTTCTCGAACTCTAGTTTAGCTCTAGCAGGTGAGAGTTACTCTTTATAACAACTTTACATGTTAGCTCTACATAAATGTTAATTCCTAGATATTTATGGTTCACCACCTGATGAGTGATAATTGCTATGCAACTTTTGATGTTTACTAACACTAGTTCTTGAAGATCTCTGCGAGAAATTGAAAAGTCAAGCAATGCTTTCAATATGTGTTTTCACTTTTCAGTAATTCTGCTGTACGAGCTTACAATGAATCGGCATTGGCTAGGTTTTAGTAAATTATGTGTGTGTTCAGCTAGGCTCTACTATTAATTGTAGTTGCATTATATTGAAAACATTATGCTAATAATGCAATGTTACATTGACACTAGAGTTGTTAGCTTAAAACTGAGTATGGAGTTTTTACAGAATGGTAAAATTAATTGGATCTTAGATTTTTCTTCCACTTCAACTTGAGATCGAAGCAAAGAAAAAGGAGCAGGAACAAGAGCTTGCTGTCTCATGCAAGGAAGATTCTGCAACAAAATCAATTGAATAGACAGATAAGTCCGATAGCAAGTAAGTACAACTAGTTTAGGGGTGTTGAATGAAGCTAAGACATGCATTTTATGCCTCTCTTTATTCTGATATATTTGAATTAATTTTATTTCTTTTTACAGTAGCGCCACATAAAGAAATAAATTAAAATAATTTAAAAGATATCACCTTAACTTTTAATGTTAATTAATTATGTATATAGTGTAGTTATAAAATGTTCAATTAAAAATGACATGTGTCAATATTAATCAGATTTTAAGTTATTTTTGGCCCCTCACATGTGTTCAAGAGAGTGAGCACACTCTTTGCACCACCTTAAGCACACTATTTGCACCACCTCAGCACGCTCTTTGTGTCATGTCAGCATCTACAAGTGTATTTATTTATAACATTTTTCAGACAAAACCTAAAATTGCGGTTAGTCAGACAGAAAAGAGTAGAAAGTGCAGCTAAAATTTTTTGTTGAAAGAGAAAATGGAAAACAAGGAAAAAGAATCATTAGATATGGATATCAGCACTAGTGATGAAGAAAAAGTTGATAATTCAATGGAGAAGACGAATAAGAAGAGGAAGAAAATGAGTTTTTCTAGTGATGGAGAAAACAGCAGGAAGAGAGGGAAGTCTAAAATGTGTCATCAGTGTAAGAAGAGTGACAAAGACAGACTTGTGTGTTGTTCCAACTGTAAAGATAAAACATTTTGCCTTCCTTGCATCAAACGAGGGTAAGAATTTAGACGCAGGTCCAGGATTTAAACTTGAGATGTTAATCTTACTCATCACGAGGGGGACTTGATTGAGATTTTTTTGTAAAGATAAAACATTTTGCCTTCCTTGAATTGATCGATGGTTAGAATTTAGATTCCGATCTAGGATTTAAACTTGAGATGTTAATCTTCCTCATCACGAGGGGGACTTGATTGAGATTTGTTTTTGTAAAGATAAAACATTTTGCCTTCCTTGAATCAATCGATGGTAAGAATTTAGATTCCGATCTAGGATTTAAACTTGAGATGTTAATCTTTCTCATCACGAGGGGGACTAGATTGAGATTTTTTTGTAGAGATAAAACATTTTGCCATCCTTGAATCAATCGATGGTAAGAATTTAGATGCCGACCTAGGATTTAAGCTTGAGATGTTAATCTTCCTCAGCACGAGGGGACTTGATTGAGATTTTTTTGGCCAAAGATACACTTTTGATGATGTAGGCATATTAATCCTACTTTTTGGAGGGAATAGAATATTTGAATATCATTTTGAGAGTTTCTGATGAAATGTGGGATAATCATTTGCATAAATGGCAATGAGGCGGGGCACGCTAGGCAAAATTGTTGAAACTTTTTGCAAGTTAAGGCTAAACAGGGCAGGGAAGGACGAGTAAAAGCTTTAGCAAGTTAAGGCTCACCCTTCCGGGTCCTGCCCAGTTACATCCCTATTTTTGCTAAATACTTGTGTGCTTTTAGTCGATGGTAGTATTTGCTAATGATTGTTTCTGATGCTTAGCCATCCTTTATTACTGCAAAATATGTTATCAGAAATTTATTTGTCCACTTTGTAGGTACCCTTGGATACCAGAAGAGGCCTTCTTTAGTGCTTGCCCTGTATGTCGTAACCTTTGCAACTGTATAGAATGTTTGCTGTTAGAGGAGCTACCGAAAGTAGGATTCTTTCAATTCTTTTCTTTGTCTGATGATTGCTCTAAAACATTTATTTATTGCAAATTGAGTGGTTCTCTTGTTTGCAATACAGTTGAATGTAGATGTGAAGTGCACTGATGAAGAAAAAATCGACTACTCTAAACACATAGTACGCACACTTTTGCCTGCTTTGGAACAACTTAATACAGAGCAAATGATTGAAAAGCCGATTGAGTATCAGATTCAAGGTATAAAATCTCTCTAATCGATAGTAAGAAGGTTAATATAGATTCATAAAGAGGCCGTGTCATTTAATAGGTCGTCATTATTAATGTGAATGACGAATCTAAATAATCAAAAGTTAAATAGTTCAATGTCTTCATTTAGTACCATTTTCTTTCTTTGGGCTGCATTTCAAGATTTTGAGGTTAATACACACAAAGCAGAAAATGAGAAGAACAAGTCCATTTATTGGTGAGCTTTCACATTTCTCTTAAGACTGCAATTATTTGATAAGTTCACCGAATAATGAATGTCATCTGTTATTTTGCAGCAACTATTGCCGTGCTTTTATTGTTGACTTTCATCGGAGTTGTTCTAGTTGTTCCTATAAACTTTGCCTTACCTGTTGCAAAGAATTACGGAATGGCAACTTGCAAGCAGATGCATCCAAGGTGAGGATGCAAAATATTGACAATGGACCAGGTTATTTGCCTGGAATGGCTGAAGTTATAACAAGGGATCAAACCGAGGTCGCAATGGAATCTAAATGGAAACCCATGGGAAATGGTGCCATTTCTTCCCCACCAAAAGATATGGGAGGCTGTAGTGAAGGAACGTTATATTTGAGGTGTCTATTTTCTGAGTATCTGATATTCGAGTTGTTACTGAGAGCTAAGGAAATAGCTCAAAAATGTAACTTGCATATAGATTCAGCACTGTACCACTACAGTTCAAAATCAAAGGGGGAACCTAGTACTTCTGGTCCCAAGCTACGTAAGGCAGCTGCTCGGGAAAATTCTAGTGATAATTATGTATTTTCTCCAGCAGCTGTCAATATTGAGAGTACAGATTCAAGGCATTTCCGGCTCTCTTTTTCCAAGGGTGAACCAGTTATTGTAACTGACGTTCATGATAGAGCATTGCGATTGAGCTGGGAGCCTACGGTAATATGGAGTGCCTGTCGACAAACCATGAAGGCTGCTGATATCTTAAATTGCTCAAATTGGTGCAAGGTTTGTCTAGTCATCTATTATTTCAGCACTTATTGTTTATTTAGATTACTTTAGTTCTGTTCATATAGAAGTCTTGGTGTTTTCTCTCTAACTCTATTTAATACGCTTTCTCCCTTCATTAATTACGTGTATTGTTTTCCAGCACGTACTCAACATTTACAAGGTACACATTGCTTATGGTTTTCCTAAGGAGCTTGGACGTGGAAACTCGGTCACCAAACTACACTATGCTCTGACTGATATGGTATGTTTGGGTCCTTCAACTGTAGTGTAACAAGCTGCTGTTACATTAGAGATCTAGATATTCGGAAATGTTAACATGCACTCTAATCTTTTGTGGGGCATTTAGGACGAAGTTACATTAAAAAACTTACAAAAAAGGCATATCCTATTTCATGCTTAAGGTCTTATTTTTCTTTTAAATTATGTATGTTTTAGGTCAACGTATTGATGCACACTGAAGCAGTGGTTCCAAAGGCTGAACAGCTCGTGGCCATAGAGAAGTTGAGACAGATTCACAAAGCACGGGATCAGAGGGAATTTGTAGCTGATGCTAATAGGATGGATGAGAGCATTAAGACTAACATCCCTAATGTAAATGGAAAATCTGTCCTGAGTGTAACAGCTGATTGTGAAACAGATAGGTCTGAAGGATTTGAAGAAGCAGATGATGATGCTCTATGGGATGTCTTTAGGAGGCAAGACGTTCCTAAATTGGAGGAATATCTCAGGAAGCACTTCAGGGAATTTAGGCTCATAGGTTCACCGTTTCCACCGGTAACGATTTTAGCTATGTTATGGTTCACAAATTACATCTCCTAGCTACCCAAAGTTACAATGAAAAGTTGATAAACTCCAATATATGTTTTCCATCACAGGTTGTTCATCCCATTCTAGATAAAACTTTCTACTTGAGCGCTGAGCATAAAAGAAGGCTAAAGGAAGAATATGGTCATCTTTTTCTCTTATTTGTTGCTATTTCCTTGCACGTCTCATGTAAAAGCAGTTTCTGAGATTGCATCTTGTGTTCACTATGCTTTCATTTCGTTTTACAGGCATTGAACCATGGACTTTTGTTCAAAAATTAGGTGAAGCTGTTTTTGTTCCTGCCGGATGCCCTCATCAAGTTAGAAATTTAAAGGTATGCATTTAGTTCATCTCTTTATCCCACGCCATCCTACCGTTCTTTTTTATAGCAATTTTTTTGTAGTATTAGGGAAGTCAAGTAGCACTTATATAGAGCCATCATTTTCTTTTCTTTTCCGGCAATGTTTTCTTTTATATCCCAGCCTTTAATACTCTCTCCGTTTCAATTTATTTGTCTTACTTTTTTTTAGTCCGTTAAAAAAGAATGTCTCTTTTCTTACATGGATAACTATGTCTTCATTTTCTCAAAGTACACATCATTTCGTAGGCATGTTCTTCTTATGGATTTTTTTTCCTGCACTGATATGATTTACTATAGTAAGATCTTAGCTTAGTAAACCATAAATCTAGTACTTTTATAAACTCAGCTCAGTGACTTCCTGTGTGTTCATCTTTTACAGCCCTATATCAACGTCGCTCTTGATTTTATTTCTGCTGAAAATGTGAATGAGTGCATCCGTTTGACTGAGGAGCTTCGCAAACTTCCCAGAAATCATGATTCTAGGAAAGACAAGTTTGGGGTATATGACTTCTTTTTTACTTCTGCTCCTCTTAAGCAACTGTAACTAGAAAAGTTTCTTTCTTTTGAATATTGTGTTCTTTTAATGGAAAAGAGCACCACTGTAGCATGTAGCATGACATGCCTATTTTGGTAATGTTGCAATCGATGTGTTTAAACAGTTCCACCGTCTGTGCAGGCTTTTGTATAGGGATTCTGTGGTCTTTGATCCTCTGTTGAAATACTATGTTCTCATTACGTGTTACAAGTTTTACAATATGCACTACATTGTTTTGTTTATAAAAAATTCATTAAAACAGTGTTTGCATGCGTAAAGATTACTAAATTCTTCTTGTGCCACTTCAGGTAAAGAAAATTATTGTTAAAACAATGAGCCAAGCAGTGACTCATTTGCAGAAGACACTATTGTAAGATTTCTGCTCCTTATTTCGTTATCATCTGATGTTTCCATTCTAGACATGCTTATGACAACCATTCAAAGACAAAAGGTAAAATATGGTAGTTGTGCTGTTGCAGCATAATGCATTTGAGGGAAAAAATCAGTTGGGAACTCTTCCTCTGATCCAATTTGTGTCGCACACTCTCCTTTTTAGTCGGTCTCCAGAAGAATGACATCTTTCAATATTTAGAAACTATTTTTAAATATCAAAATTCCATTTTATTAATTACTATACAAATATCTGTGACTTATTATACAACACGAGTTTCAAAAGTGTTCTTTCTTTCTTAACTACGCGTCAAGTCAACCAATACCATATAAAGTGGTGATGCCATTGCTTCTAGTGCACTGCAGAATGCTAAGTATCCTTGTTTCACATTTCTTCTAACTTTTGTTTTCCTTCCGTGGATGCAAATAGGAACTCTGAAGCAGGCATCGGTACAGAACTATGCTTATCAAGTTCGATCAGCAAAACTATAAATGTGAGCCACAGTCCCAACAGGTTTCATTTCTATGTCAAACTTCATTCTTTGGCTTGTTTTATTTATTTTTTTCATTTCTACTTTTCTAGGCTATGCCAGGACCAATTATGCCAAAATCTTCTTCCGTTTTGGAAGATCCATCCAGTAGCATGGCTGCCAACAGAGAAGATCCATCAAGAACTGCTCAACTTATTCTGTATTCTCCACTTCAAGTTCTTTCACCATACAAGGTTTATACTCGATCAACAACTGATATCATTATATTTCTGCTTTAACTCTACCTTGTTATTCTCATAGAAATTTATGTATGTAAAAGTATTCTTTATATTGTCAGGCTCAAGAAAGCACATTGATTCCTAGTCAAGCGATGAAGCAGCTCATCAATACAGATCAGGACGTTGAATCAACTTTCCACACCGTTCAGTCATTCTTGAAGTCTTTACAAGAGCAGCATCCCAGGCAACAATCAGGCCTCCAGATAAATAGGACTACTTCTTCAGCCCAAATTCACGCCAAGTTGAAATTTGAATGCTCCACCAGACTTCCTTTGGAGGTATTTGCTGATGACCCGACGAAAGAAAAGGAAGTGCATGATGCAATTGTTGCATTAAGTGATAATCCATCATCGTTGTTGAGCGATGAACAAGCCAAGCAATTGCGAAGACTCAAGTATGAATTCCCTTTCATGGTTAAGAAATGGACGGACTTGGCACGATCCAAGTCAAGTTGCCAGGAGTTCTTCACCGACTTTGAAGAGGACAGGAAAAAACTGGATGATTGGATTAGATCAGAACTAAGGTTGAAAGCTGAGTATGAGAAAAAGGAGGAAGAAGCTCGAGAGATGGAAGAACGACTTCAAGATATAAGGACCAGGCAGAAGGAAATCATGGATGAACGACAAGAACGGTCTCGAGAATCTCAAAACATCTTGTTGCTATCTCAAGAAAAATCTGGCAAGATAGAAAGCACCAGCAATGAATTGGTAACAACAGAAGTGCAGATGGATGGCTTGTTGAAATATTGGTCCAACCTTAAGTCTTCATTCCCCTAGTTGTTACTAAGTCTTTTCTTCTGTTGTCACAATTTACAGTTGTTTAACTTTCTTCTTGACTTTATGGTTCCTAGTTCTTCTGTATGTATAAATTGTTTGACGTTTTGGTAGAAAATTTGGTCTCGAAATCTAGTAATGTTAATTCCTATTTCCTATATATTGATGGTACATAGTTTGTGTCATTTGAAAAGCTACATATCCTGCCTCCACCCTCATAACTTTGCTATGAGCTATGGTTGAAAGGACTATTTATCACTCCACTGCGTAGCAATTTTCCAATAAATATCTCACTTCCATTTCTGTATCACATTTTGTATTTTTGGCAACTTGAGGCCTGATCTCTTGCACTGGGGACAATCGATCCAGTAACAAATCTTCACCCCCACCCCTTAATGCAGAATGGTAAAATTAATTGGATCTTTGATTTTTCTGCCACTTTAACTTGAGAAGCGCGGAAGAAAGAGGGTCAGGAGCAAGAGGTTGTCCTCTCCTACAAGAAAGATTCTGTAACAAAATCAATTGAACAGATGTCTGGTAAGCCTATCGATTTATGCAAGTACAACTAGTTTAAGCGCCGCCCTAAAGACTTCTAGAAGCGGGGTGGATTTAAGTCCACAATCCTATTCTGGTTATAGTGTCGACATATAGGCTAGCAAACTAGTGAATCAATAGACTTTACTCTTGCCTTCGCTTCCTAGAGGAATTCTTAGGTAATTTGAAGTTTAAATAATGGTTTCAATCACAAAATTTCCAAATTTCATTTTCAAGTTAAATTCACATCCAAAATACAACTAATTTAGGATGATTAGTTCATAACACAGATAAATTAATGAAAGAAAAAAAATTAATTCTGACTGTTCACATTATAACATTTCATATTACAAAAAACATAAATAGAAGGCAGGGGTGTTGAATGAAGCTAAGGACGTGCATTTTATGCCTCTCTTTATTCTGCCATCTTTGAATTAATTTCATTTCGTTTTGTAGAAGCGCCACATAAAGAAATAAATTCAAATAATTTAAAAGATATAACCTTAACTTTTAATGTTAATTCATTATGTATATAATGTAATTATAAAATGTTTTAAAAATGAAATGTGTCAATATTAATCAAATTTTAAGTTATTTTTTGCACCTCACATGTGTTCAAGAGAGTGAGCACGCTCTTTGCACCGCCTTAGCACGCTATCTGCACCACCTCAGCACGCTCTTTGTGTCACGTCAGCATCTGCGAGTATATTTATTTATAACATTTTTCAGACAAAACCTAAGATTGCGGCTAGTAAGACAGAAAAGACCAGTAGGAGTGCAGCTGAAATTTTTTGTTGAAAAAGAAAATGGAAAACAAGAAAAAAAAATCATCAGATATGGATATCAGCACCAGTGAGGAAGAAAATGAGTTTGTCTATGATTGAGAAAACAGCAGGAAGAGAGGGAAGTCTAAAATGTGTCATCAGTGTAAGAAGAGTGACAAAGACAGACTTGTGTGTTGTTCCAACTAAAACATTTTGCCTTCCTTGCATCAATCGATGGTAAGAATTTAGATGCCGATCCAGAATTTAAACTTGAGATGTTAAGCTTCCTCATCACGAGGGGGACTTGATTGAGGTTTTTTTTGTAAAGATAAAACATTTTGCCTTACTTGAATCAATCGATGGTTATAATTTAGATGCCGATCTAGGATTTAAACTTGAGATGTTAATCATCCTCATCACGAAAGGACTTGATTGAGATGTTAATCATCCCAATCCCTAGTTGTTACTTTCAATTCTTTCCTTCTGTTGTCAAAATTTACAGTTGTTTAACTTTCTTCTCGATTTTATGGTTCCTAGGACTAGATACATTTTGGAAGGTGGAGTTATACTTCATATAAATTTTTGGTCTTCTGGCCAACCAAAAGGCTCATAGCGGAGTGATAAATATTTCTCAGCTCTTAATCAAATGTCTTAAGTTTGAGCCCTGCTGAATCTTTGTTAGGGAGCTTTCACTCTTTATGTGGAACTTCCCGATGCAGATATAGATTTAGTGAGGGCCAATGTGAATACTGAACAAGAGACTTTTAATTAGTTGTACTCTTCTGGCGTATGTCTAACATTTTTGTTGTCCAAGATGCAGCGGCGTAACATCATTTTTCGTCAGCAGTGTCACCTTTTATAATAAGAAACATTCTGTTTTTTCATGTCCCAATGTTAAAAAGAATGTGTACTATACTAGGAAATATAGAATCAGGAGTGAAGCTATTCAAGACAAGGGGGAGTGACCTTTGAGATGGAAAGAATGAGAAAGACGAGATTGAGATAGTTCATGCACGTGAAGAGAAGATGCACATATTGTTGTTCATCTTGTATTCCTAAGATACTTAGAACAAAACTTTGAAGAACTTGATAAGAAACAACAAAGTTTAAAGAGTATTTTCTAACTAGAAAATTAAAACTAGTAGAGAAAATAGAATCAGAAACAAATTAGAAACAATATAAAAATATTTTTCTCAAAGAAAGAAAATCGAGCCCACTGAATGCACAGTGTCCCCTTAAAGAAATTATTCCCCTCAAGTACCCGAGGTTAATGGAATATATTCTTTCAAGATAGAACGATCTTACTCACCGGTGTATCGGTACCTTAAACCACGGTGTCAGCGAACCACTCAACGGCAGTAAAGTACACTTAGAATACTAGATTTAGTAGTAGTAGTAGAAGAAGTCAAGAAAATTTCGTTTCTAAAATGAGAGGCCTCAATTTATAGAAAACAAAGGGTAGTGTGAAAAGGTTCTTATTGTGCCTTACCAGAAAGGTCACAACCCTTTGAAAAAATCACAATCTTTCGGAAAGGTCACAACCTTTCATAAAAGTCACAACTTTTCATAAAAGTCACAACTTTTCAATAAAAGTCGCAACTTTTCATAAAAGTCGCAACTCTTCATAAAAATCGCAACTTTTCATAAAAGTCACAACTCTTCATAAAAGTCACAACTCTTCATTTTCCATTCACACCATTTTAAACCCAACACATATGCCCTAGCTAGTGAGTATGCGTGAGAGTTTAGCTATAGTGGATCTGTACATATAGGCTAAAAAATAATGAAACATGACATAACTCATGACCTGCAACTTATCAAGGATATGATTTTAAAAAAAGAAGATTTGGAGGTCAAATATAAAAGGTAGAATGTTAGTAAGTCGAACATTATCTAGTTTTCTATTTAGTATTGTTATTATTACTCTCCAGGTATCTTATTCTTAGATTTAAGTATTACTTATTGTTTTCTTTTCTTCGGTTATCGTCTAATTTTGCAATCACTATTGTCCTCTTCTTCATTGTTTTTATAATGACCTTTTTGTTATTATATTTACTTTACATACTTGTGTTTTTTGTTGATATGCTTTACTTGTCGAGATTTTATCGAAAATTACATTAGATATGAGATTACACTAATTAAATATGTTATTATTATTGTTGTTGTTGTAGTTGTCGTCGTCTAATTTTAATATATGGATAATTTCCTTTTTAACTAGCAATGAAACGACATCTGATTGTTAATTAGAGCTATGCTGTATTAATAATGCAGAAATCAATCATGTAAAATTTATTCATGTATTAGTTATATCATCTTCTACTTTCATAAACATAAATTCCCGCATAATTTATATATCTATTAGTTATACAAAAGAAACATTTTATCAACAATATTGTACTTTATATAGAAAAAAAATAAAAATAACCACAGATTACATTATTTATGCTAGATTCTACGTGAAGATCATTTTTACCTATTTTTATAACCAAATAATATACGTAAAATTATGCTAATTTTAATACATAAATAACTCCGCTCTAACCAACAACCAAACGACTCCTTAAGCACTTTGTACTCTGTGTGTTACGGTGCACGGTAATTAATGAACCTTAGCCAATCAAATCATCACACTCACTCCTTCATCAAGAGCGTGAAATACACGAACAATCTGATTCAAACTATCTTTGACCTATCAACATTCCACGTCAGCGCGTGTTTACACTTTCCAAAAGATGCGACTGGTGTTAACTCTCGTCAAATTCAAAAACATCTAAGGGTAGTTTGGACATGGCACTGTAACACCACCACCTCCATCTTCTCCCAAATCAAACCCTAGCTTTGCTTTTTTTCATATCAAGATTGAGTTTTTCTATTAAAAAAATTGTGGGGTTTGTGAATTATCCATTAAAGGTTTGATATTTACTTGAATTCTTGATTCTTGATTATGTTATCATTGATTTTTCATTGATTTGCTTTTTGGGTTTTTTGTTTCTGCTTGAAACACAATTATTTGAAATGGGTATGAAGAAATGAAGAATCTTTTTCCTTTTTTCTTATCTAAGGGTAAGCAGAATATTTCTAATTTCCAGATTTTCATTTTTCATTTTTTTAAAAATTGTACCCTTTGCTGAATTGTAATGGACTTGGGAGATAGTGATTTTGTTATCTGTAGTAGTATCTTGTGTATGAAAGATTTAATCTTTGTGGTTATATGTGGACGGTTTGTGTATACTCTACCCTCCCCGGACTTCACTATCATTGTTGTTCTTGTGTTTGTTATTTTTGTGTTGTTAATTATGATATGTTGATTTGATTCTGCACCTTATATGATCTGTGGGGTAGTTATTGATTTGGTATATTTATCCACTAATGTGATATAGTTCGCGGCTGTGTTGTGCAGATTATGGATCATTTGAGTAGTGATAATCAATTGGATATTCCTGATACCCCTAATAGATTAGCTGCTAAGGATATGAATGGGAGGAGGTATGCCAATGTAGAGAGTGATTTGTCTGCATCAGGGAATTCAGTAAATGGGAATGGTGCTGCTGAGAATGGGAATCAACTTAATGATAATGGTTTTGGAAGAAAAAGGTTGTTTATGCGTCCTCCAAGAAGAATTTCCATGAAATCTGAATGCGATGCGAATTCATCAGCTTTTGGTATGGGAGATTCTTTGCCTTCAAGAAATGGTGTTCCATTCAAGGTTTCCTCAATTCCTAATTCCAAAGAGAAACATAACTTGCATCTTGCTAAAAATGGAATCACAGAATCAAAAAGTCAGCAAGACCGTCCTGTCATAGGCCTGACAAAGCAAAGTGGGTCGTCGACTCGTGTATTTGTCAAGTCTCCTACAGTTGGAGTACAGGATATTGGTCAAGATGAAAAATATAGATGTATGAATGAACACTCTAATTTGCGCAGGATGACTTCCACACCATCCAGCAGTACCAGCAAAGGAAAGGAGATTGCTGATCTAGCTAAACTTGGTTTATATAAATCTCGTGGAGAAAAGGATTCTACCATTGATGCACAGCTTGGAGCTCGGAAGGATGGTTCTACATCTCTTGCTAACTCACCAAGAGTAACTGGGCAGAAAAGGTTGGTCCGAAATGGATGTATATCCCCTATGAACATAGCTAAGGCTAAAAAGCCAGCTGAGATGGAGGATCACAGTATTTTAATCCATGGGCTAACTGATACCAGTCTTACAGCATCATCCGCTGGTACAAGCTTAGATAGTGCTAAAGAAATAATATCTAAAGATGGTATCTCTACAGTAAAGGGTAAGGGGGTGGTAATCCATTCTTCCCCTTCAAAAGAACGTGACACAGTACATACGTCTAGCAGGTATGTATTTGGTTAACATTGTCTATATGTTCACATGAAAGATAGCTTTCATTCTTTCCTGTCAACAGTTTATATCAAATTTACTAGGCTGTTCAAATAGGGAAAAAGGACTTCTGTCTTACATCATGTATGACATTAGCATAGCGTGCATGTCAAGATGTCCTATAGTGTAAGCTAATGACTTCCCTACCAAGGATCTACACTTTGATATTCAACATGGAACCCAGTTAAGCTTGTTTTCGTGTATGGATTGATGCATGGATTCAAACATCTGCGCCAGTGATGCATCTGAATTCAAATCTGCATTTGGACTTATTTGCTGTGCCAAAATTTATTCAGAAAAACTTATGTGTGCTGTGAGTAACTCTGTTTTGGCTAAAATGAGTTCTTTTGTTAGCGCTTTCTGTATCTTGCTGTATGAGATATTACTACTCCTATGTAAACTTAGAAATGGTATGTGACGTTATTCTAGTCATTTTACATTATTACTCATAATCATACCTCTCTATCCGAGGGTCTATCGGAAACAACCTCTCTACCCACATAGGTAGGGTGAGTTTTGCTTGCATTCTACCCTCCCTAGACCCAACTTGTGGGATTACACTGGGTACTCATAATCATACCTACTTTTGACTGTTGATTTATCTCCAACAATTAACTATTGTCCTGGTAAAGGTCTCATCCAAAAGTTTTTTCATTGGAAACCAGTGATTCCAGTAGAGATGTGTTCAGAAGCTTTGATGAATCAGGAGGATGGAGAAGTACGCGTAACCGCAGTTCAAACATGAACTTGTCATTGCCCAATCTGCACAGTACTTCAGAAAGAGATAGTGCGCACTTTATCTCTTATCCCAGTGGGAGTAGGGTGATGAGAAGAGATGATGCAACTAGTTGTCAAGATTCAGCTTCTATTAGACATCTTTCTGGTGTATCTGCAGGGCCGAAGGGACCCCCTCCTGAACCTCAATGTCGCCAAATTAATGGTCATCGTACTGCACCAAGCACAGTTAAGAAAAGACTAAAGCAAGGACCTGCCTCAAGCAGCCATGGTGAATGTTCTACATCAGTCTCTAAGGATGTAGACGTCATTTGCCTTACCTCACCTGAAAGTAGGGTTAATACAAGGTCCACAAGAAATCCAAGTCATGTAGGTACAGACGTAGAACCAGTGATTGTAGTGGACAGTCCTTCCTCTACCACAAGACATGAAGGCTCTCGTGTTGTGTGTAGCAGTAGTAGGAATGAAGATGCTAGAGCCAGTCAAGTAGATGCTGATGAAAGGCTTGCACGGGAACTCCAGGAACAGTTGTACAATGAGGTCCCTTCCTTCAGTGTTGGCGAGGTAGTACACTTTATGTAGAATAGTTTTAGTTATTCTCCATCAATATTTAGCTGTTCTTGTCTTCACACCATGCTTAGATGTTTGATAATTTTTCTCTTCTTCCCAACAGATTGATGAAGATGTAGCCTTGGCTTTAGTGCAGGAGGATTTCCGACGTTCTTCCTCTGGATTAGAGAACCAATTATCTGGTCTTGTATGTTGGCTTTCCTTACATTTTATTCTCCTCTTGTACTTTCCATCACTTGGTAGTAATATATGTGCCACTTAGGTCTAATATTGATATTGTCATCTGACATTCAGATATCTATACATGATGTTCATGTTTGAAAGCTTTATTATGCGTCCAAGTTAGAAACTGATTTTAATTTCCTGCTAAAATAGATCTTGGGACACTAGGTTTTTCTTTGACATTAATTGGTATTGAACCATCTGTTTCTTTCTAGTATCAGTACTTATGATGGTGCATATGGAACCAAATTTATCTTCTCAAATGCGAGGTGTAGCATTGTTAGAGGCTCTCCGGGCAACCTTGAAGCTAGTAATAGTGTAGGCTGGGTACATTGCGACGCTTAAGCAACAAATACATATACCTGAAGATAGTGATATATGAAAATTAGAAATTTAGTAATAGAAAGTACTCACTATAATTAGATTGGAACTTAAACTTCATCATTGCTTATATGAAAAACCTTAAACCATATTTTTACTTAATATGTATATTTTTTCAGATTACACCAAAAAGTTAAAGCCTAAGGGGTCGTTTGGTAGAGTGTATTAGCAAAAATAATGCATGCATTAATTATATGTATTAGTAGTCTCTTGTTTGGTGCTTTTTTTGATGCTATGTATAACTAATGCTTGCATTAGTTATACACTCTATTGTGTATTGAGGAGTGTATGACTAATACCATGGATTTCTAGGTATTAGTAATGCAAAGGATTTAATACATGCATTAATATGGTTAAAGACCTAATTACCCCTCAAAAGTACTTTTACATCTTTTCCACCATAATTGTGAAGGATACTTTTGTAAATAAATTTTTTTATACAATGCATACTATTTTTAATACACCAAACCACAATGCATAAGAAATAATCTACGCATAACTAATACAAGTATAACTAATACATGCATTACTAATGCAAGCATTACTAATACACTCTATTGGGTATTATTTTTATACACTCTACCAAACGATCCCTAAAGGTTTTACAAATTTAAATTTTATGAAACTTAGTGTTTCTGCCTTAGTTAAAACATCTATTGTTCCTAGCTGCTCTCTGAACTGTCCAGAATGAGGATATGGGGATAGTGTTTCGAAGTGTTCTGAGCTGCTTCTTGATTTTCAGCCCTCCGGCTATTAAAAGTATATCTAGCACCCCAAAGAGATTAAGGAACTTTTCCCCATCCTGGTATGCATGCTTCACACATAGCAATCAAACCAGATTAGACGACTGTAGTGGTGCTTTCTTTCTACAGTATTTCTAGGGTCATGGTTCCAGACTTGATGAGTAGTTTGTGACAAGACTTCACAGAAAAGTAACCATCGTTCTCTTTTCCAGATTGATGAACCTGGTTAAGAAGAAAGTTCCTTCATTCTCTCCATTTCTGTTGGTAGCCGAGCTTACCAGTCAAATTCTTAATCCTATAATTTCTTCTACTTATCCAAAAAAAAAAAAAGTCTGAATCTCATGTCCCATTTATGAATTTGACATTCATCTGCTGTAGCCAAAAGTATGTGGCAAAAACTAAAGATCAGGAAGGATTTCCTTTGGTGGGAAAAGATATGTTACAGGTTTTGTGCCAATGTGTTCTGATAATGCTACAACAGGAGAGGATGTTACGGGTTTTGACCAAGCGAACAAGATATGTTACAGGTATTGTGCACTGGGACCTTCCATACTCCCGTAACATACCTAAAGACCTTACTCATTCTCTATAGAACTTCCATAGCCATAAAATATTCACCTATTACTACACAATTGCAATCTCAGATTGTTAACACCTTGACCATCTTCCTTCTTAGATGCTGTCACTGCTTACCACTTTGGCAAGTAGAATTCCTTTTCAGAATCACCTCCCAATATAAAATCAGTTCTAAACTGATTTAGCTTCCTTTCTGCTCTTTCATAAGTAGGGAAGAACATGGCACTATAGCATTGACCAGGGATATGAAAATCTAAGGTTTTCATTTTGCTCTTTTAATTTGTTGCCGTTTTAGTATTGTCCATCTTATGTATCTTTCAAATGTTAAATATCACTGATTAATGAAGAAGTTTTTCTCATTAATCTCCTGGTTTTAGAGTGATCTTATATCAATGTCTTCCAAAATGTGCATAGAGAAAAGGCCTTTAATTCCTATTCTGCTTTCTTTCTGTAATGATTGGGCCTTGATCTCTGACTGAAATTCTCTCTTTTTCCTCGTCTAATTTTTGGAATGTGGGGATTTTTGTTTAGAATGGATCATCGGTCACAAACTTACGCAGAAGGCAACCAAGAAATGCATCCAACATATCTCGTAGAGCTTCTCAAGCTCGGGCGTCTACCTCGAATAGGATGACAAGGTTGAGGAACAGTTTCCCTGGACAACCTCGTACTATCTCATCATCTAGAGGAAGAAATTCACTTTTTCCTCCTAACATGGATGTGGACATGGTATTATTACTTGCACTTTTCCTCATGATTTTGGTCAGTAATATAATATTTAGTCAGCTGAAGTTGTGTTTCTTGTCATTTTACATGCTGCTTGTGTTCATTTGGCTACAAGTGACGGGTTTTTAAAAAAATTATTGATGAAGACTACACATCATGACGTTTAGTTTCTATTCTATTGAGGTTGCTCATTTTGTAATAGGGAAGACTGAGATAATGTTAAGCAGCTGTCTTGAACACTAGCTAAGAAAGGATTGGCAATGGGGCAATTGAATCCGAATCTCAGTTTGAGAGTCACTAGTCTATAGAATTATAAACAGTCAAATAGTAAGAGAGGAATAGAATTGTCTTTTCAAGAGGCCCATATGGATATATAGATGTGATCATTTGAATGGACAAATACAAACTATTTTCAGGGGTGACTGGCATTGCCTAATAACTTCACACTTTTCCCTTGCAGTGCAAAATATAGCTTTTAGAGATAATACGTGTGCAATTAAATCTATCAGTAGTAGTTCCGCCAATTCTTAGATTATATAGTCCTTATAAAAAAATCTCAGCATGCATTTTATGTTAAGAGGACATCTATAGTTGGACCTAAAGCTCGCTTTGGAAGCTCTTTATACTCTCTTGTGGGTCTCCTGTGGCCTGATTGGTTCTTCTGGTCTGCACTTTATGTTCTATACTTCTTTTCGTAGACACCATCAGCTTCTTCAGAACAGAACTTCAGCATCAAGGAGATGCTCTTTCCACCTAACTTAATAATTGTATCATTTAACAAAATGATGGAAATGGGAAATGTCTAATTGCTGACGATATATTTGCTTAATGTGTGTCCATTTTAGCTAACCTAGAATGTATGATTTACCTTTTCTGAATACTGCAGAGGATGCATATATTGGAAACCTTAGAGGCTTTCAGTAATATGGATGTGGACAGGAACCTCCTTCAGACGCAGCGCGACTTCAATGAGTAAGTTTTCTCATGTTTATCAGTGTTCATGTGTTCTTTCTGATAATGAAATTAATTTTTGTTGCATTAAAATGTAAATAGAGCCATTGGTGACTGAATGCTTAGAACTCTCAAATGTATATTTTTCTGTGTTATTAGTAGACTTCCCCTCCTATATCCAAGTAACATAATTTGTTCCTTTCTGAAGTTAAGGTCCAAGGGTATGGGTAACTACAGGGAGATATGTTTTTTCGTGAATGTAGTATCTGCGTGTTGTAAGCTTCTTTGTTGTTTTATGTGATCCACCCCAATACTGGCGGTATTACTATTACCTCTTTTTAGCATTAATATTTTGGTATGGACAATCTTTCTGTGCTGTCTAACATGTCTTTCCTTTGTTTGGTTTAGGAATGACTACGAAATGTTATTGGCCCTTGATGAGAACAACCA
Organism: Solanum etuberosum; assembly: GCA_029582245.1. NCBI lineage: Eukaryota > Viridiplantae > Streptophyta > Magnoliopsida > Solanales > Solanaceae > Solanum > Solanum etuberosum. The sequence continues at coordinate 59,473 of JAJONR010005368.1, read as the reverse complement.
CCAACATGGTGGTTCATCTTCACGACAAATCAACAACTTGCCACAGTCAACAGTTCAGGTAACCATGATCTCCTTATAGTATCGAATTCTTACCTAAGATTAACCTTTTGTATCGCCTTGATGTTTTCCCATAATATTCAAACAAGTGTACACATAACAGTTGTGTGCTATACGGGCATCCATCTGTTATCCACTCTAGGAACATCATTGCAATTGTAGTATTGCAAGTACAGATTTTGGTTTCCGTGCTGCTTAAAGCTGTGAGCTGCTTGAAGTACATGTTGCTCACCCTCTCTAGCTCCTTGCAGAATGAGAGTCTTCAAGAACCGTGTGCTGTTTGTCTCGAAACTCCAACCATAGGGGACGTTATCCGCCATCTCCCTTGCTTACACAAGTTTCACAAAGACGTAAACTTCTGAATTTTCTTCTTCAGAGTGTTTTATTGTTTGGTTAAGCAACCAAATTTCTAACGTTCATTGAACTTACTGCAGTGCATTGATCCATGGCTGAGTAGAAAAACATCATGCCCAGTTTGCAAGTGTTCGATATCTTAATCTGCTGTAGAGATGATATGTGGATGCCAGTTGCAGCTTAGATTTTGATACAAATCTTGTACTTTATGTTCAAGGTTGTTCAGAACAAAGTGCTCTCTTTTGCTATATGGTTTTCTTCAGTTACTTCTCTATACTTGATGTTAAGTGTTCCAATAGTTGGATGAATTCGCCAATTATGGATGGCACATTAACCATTCAACCATGGATGCTTAGCGATAAATGGTAATAGCATTCTGTTAGATAGCAACAGATTTGACAAATACCGTCAACTCTTGACACGAGAGAATGAGGACGGAGAGATCCATTAGACAATGAAACTGTTAGTTCTCTATGTACTGATGAGTATGTTGATTCCAAGCTTCTCTTATAAAGGGATCAACTCTTTTGCATAAATCACCAAAGAAAAAGTTCAGTATTTTTAGCCTAGCACCAACCTGTGATGGACAAATTCAGAGCCTGAAAAGGGGTGGAACTTGAAGAGCGAAGCGAACTGTGCTAGCCTGGTGATGTTTTTCAGTAGCAAGCTATGATCTAACGACCCCCAAACGTAGGTTGGGGCGAGTAATAATATTATTTACTTTTCAAATCTACTCGATGTGTTTTGAAGTTTTTTTTTTCTTCTTTAATTCAGTAAATTTCAAGCTTAGGCATTGTGATTTAGGAGTAGTGTTGAAGTCATCTTCATGGTTTTTTTCTCTCAATTGTTTATGAAATTATCTCAACGTTTTAGTTAAATATATTGTGCAAATATCGAACTTACTTTTGTCTAGAAGGGGTCAATTCATTATGAAACTAAATATCTATGGAGTAAATCGAAACAATGAAGGTAGTAATAAAATCTACGTACACCTCACTACGGTTAGGGGTTCATCTGAACTCCTTCCGTGAAAAATTATATTATTTATACATGGTTAAAATAATTTTTTAGGTATATATAATAGATGTTGAACCCTCTTCGGCTACTTCGTGTGTCTATTTTTTCAGATTTTGAACACCCTTAATGAAAATTCTGACTCCGCTACCAAGTCCTCACACACTCTAAGCCCCCTCCTAACCCATGAAGGTAGTACACCTCACTCTATTTGGATCCACTAATTAGACTATATTAAGTATGTTGTCACTTGTCACTATGAAGGGTTTCCATGAAGAACACAAACTCTGTATTTACAGTAGGAAGACTTGGATTTGATCAAAATCTCTCTTTTTGATAAATAAGAATAAACCAAGACCACAAAAGCAAATAAATATATAGCCACTTTGATCGTGTCCGTCCATTTCTACCTGATAAAATAAAAATTATTACGTTCACGATTCTTCATCTCAGTAAATAGACAAAATGCTCAAATTTACCAATTCCAGAGATAGATTGGCAACATATCAAAACGAAGTCATTCATCATGCTTAAACTCAAATATGAACCGATCGCTCGATCGGGTAAAAGGCCAATTGATTTGACAAGAAGAAGTACATGTACTAATTTGGATAAGAAGGAAGCTGCTTCTTATTATCATCTTCAAACCAAATGAAAGGAGTGTACAACTGTTCTTATAATAAAAATTTAACAGAAAGAGACCAAATTAATGCAATTCTGGAAATGATCTCTTCCAAGAAATTTCTGAAAGCTACACTTATTGTTCTTTGTAAATATTATTTTTTAATGAAACTATTGTGTATGCCTTCCTCTCTTTAAAGAGCATCTTTAGATAGGAGGTGGTTGTGGCTGTCAATTTTACGGGCATTGCGTAGCTCATCGCAGGAGTCTCCTCTTTCAAAGACTGCAGCAGCACCCATTCCAGTGCCTGTTGTGAAATGCACAAGAACATGAGCTAACCATTCCGAAGATTTGATGAAGGATTTCATTTTGGGCCTTGGGTGTGCAAGAGAGCAGAGGAGTAAGGAGGAAAGAAGATTACCTATGCACATGGACACCACACCAAAGCGGCAGTCTTTTCCACGACGCTTCATCTCATGTAACAGCGTTGCAACACACCGCGCACCTGTTTTGACAATAGAGAAAGCATTTCTCATCAGGATAATCAATGATGTGAATAACTACTAAGGCTAACAAGAACATGCAGAGAACCATCCCCATGCCGTATTAAGAGTGGTTTAGATGTGGAAGAGGCCCTATGTGTAAAACATTCATTGATCTGATAAGATCGTTGTTAGAGCCAACTGTAGGACAATATATCATGTGTCTAAACTCACTAAAATAGTCGTGGTACAAAGCATACTCATAGATGGCACTTTAATTTAAGTGCTGTAATTACTATCGTATGAAATGGTCAACTTTACCTGTAGCGCCCAAGGGATGCCCGATTGCCATTGCACCTCCATTGACATTGATCTTCTCAGGGTCAAGTTCAAGCTTCTTCCGGCAATAAACAAATTGTGATGCAAATGCCTAAACAAAAATCATAGTCAAGAAACTGTACAATGCGTTGAAGACGAAGAGCTGATGAATTTATGCAAATTACCTCATTTATCTCAAAGAGATCAATATCTTCAAGTTCAAGTCCTGCAGATTTGACAGCAGCTGGAATTGCAACAGCTGGACCAATTCCCATAATGGCAGGGTCTACACCCACAGCAGCAAAGGTTCTGCATGAACAGTGGGAGTTGGTTCTGTTTTAAGACGAATACCAATAATAGAACAAAGATGCAAAAACTATACGATCACTACCAGACTAAGGTCAGGCATTAGAAGGAATTGTAAAGGAACCCAATAAGCATAAAGGAAATGATTAAGACTTTCTGACTGTAAGTAACGGGTCAGGCATGAGAAGGAATTGTAAAGGAACCCAATAACCATAAAGGAAATGATTTAAGACTTTCTGACTGTAAGTAACGTTACTGCAACTACATATAGCATGTGAAAATTAGAAAGGGAAAGACCTGAATACACCAAGGATAGGAAGTCCCTTTTGCATTGCAATGCTTCTTTTCATTAGAAGTACAGCTCCAGCACCATCAGTTACTTGGCTGGAATTCCCTGCAGCAAAAGAAGAGAACTTCATTAACCAAACTCCAACTTAAATTACATTTCGGACTTGAAGACTATTAAATTACCAGCAGTAGTAGTTCCACTCTTCTTGAACACTGGCTTCAACTTTGCCAAGTCTGACACACTGGCATTTGGTCGTATTCCATCATCGACAGAGATGGTTACCGGTTTCTCATCTCCCGTTTTTGGGTCAACAATCTTTTAGACAAGACAGAAGAAATGTAAGAGGGTATAGTTGATATTAGCTATTACTAGATTCCAAGTGATCAAAATTTAGACGGATGCTACCTTTGTGGCTACAGGAATTATTTCATCCTTGAATTTTCCAGAAGCAGTGGCCGCAGCAGCCTTACGATGCGAATCAACCTAGCAGCAGAAATAAAAATGAGATGTGATACACACCAGATATACATGATCATAAATTGATGGGTCTATTTAACTTACCGCAGCCTGGTCTTGTTCCTGCCTTGTCACACCAAAGCGATGTGCAACATTCTCAGAAGTAATACCCATAGGAAGAAGACAGTCCTGAGCTTGTACCATTGTCTTAACCTGAGATCAAATGTTACAGGTTATGACAGTCTTCCAGTAGGACTCATCTCCAAAGAAAATAAGCCTGACAATATGTAACAAAAAGTGTAACAATATGCTTCAATAAAATGAAGATATACTTTTGGGTTGACTGATCCTTCCCAAGCCATTGGGTTTGTGGTCATAGACTCCAATCCCGCACCAATACCTGATTTGTGAGTGGTAAGTTGACCAAAAAAATCGAAATGGGAAAAACACCATATACATGGTATACAGCTACAGTGCACTTGTAGTAAAAAGAAACGGTAACACACCAATGTCATAAAATCCAGATTTAATAGCTGCAGCTACATCAGCAACTGCTTGAAGGCCTGATGAACATTGCCGGTTTACAGTTCTAATTGGCACGGTTTCTGCTCGAGAGAAAGAGAACTTAGAATCTTGAAACAAGAACCTCATACATAAATGACGAAAAATTAAAAAACCACCTACCAGGAAAACCAGCATAAAATGCAGCCATCCTGCACTCGCTTGCCCTCTGGGAACCTGGGGCCAACACCGAGCCAACAACAATATCCCCAACTTCACTAGGGTTCACATTAGTCTTTTCAATCACCGCCTGTAGTGGAGATGTAAAGAAAGAATACAGGTAAATATCTTTGATAAATCTTGGACATCAATCCACAACTCAGCTTAGTGTAACCCACCTTAAGAACTGCAGCAAGTATATCATCAGGATAAGTATCCTTGAAGCCTCCTCTCTTTGCTTTGCAAAGAGGAGTCCTATATGCACTGCAATAAACAAATAGGTTCTCACAGTAAGGATACCATTGGGAAATGAGAAGTTGCAACAAGAACATGAAAAATGTGAAAACGCAAAGAGAGCAGTGCAAAGTTGTAGCTCGAGTATCAACTCAGAAACTAAATCTACAGATGTCATCAGCAATAACAACTTACGCAACTATGACAACATCATCTCCAAAAACAGAAGTTCTCTGGTAAGCAGCACTGTCTCCAGCAGAGCATACAGATGCCTGGTTGAAAATTGAAAGAACATAAGGAACAAAGATATAATGTATTACTTTTTAAGACACCAGATGTTTGAAATTAAGACAACCCTGTTTACTACTCAAGAAAGTAATAGACTTCTCATGAAACCTCGGATTCACAGTGAAATGAGTATTCAAGAACAAGCCAATTAACCAAAAAACAGGACTCAAGTATTACAATAATACACTACAAGATCAACTGAATATTCTTGTAGTTACTAAACATATAATTGTCATATTTTGTAACAGGACCGAACATGATAAAGGCACATCCACCATTGGACGTCTAGGATTCACCGTCTTTTAACTGATCAATCATAAAAAGTATTCCCTTATATCTAAGAAAAGCACAGCAACTTGAGATGTCCGTTATGTAGTTATTAAATTTTTAGCTGTGGGGGGTTGGGGGGTTCCTTCACAGTTCACACAACACAAATCAATTTGTCAGCAGATTGCAACTTCTAAATTTTTTTAAGCAAATCTACTTCAGTTTTTCCCAAGACACCAATTAATATACTTCTGAGCTAACTCAGAGAACCAGTTAAACTACCATTGAAATTAACAAGTCAAGCTATGTATCCATTTTCTACATTGGTAATTTTCCTAATAATTTGTAGGTTTTTAAACATCAAGAAAAAAAAAAAAAAAAAAAAAAAAACTAGTAGCTTTAAAAGTAGAAAGGGTACACCTTAATTAGGAAAAAATGAACTTGAAAAGGTATACATGTCATTGGCTTTCTGTTTTCCAATTATAGTACCCATTACAACTGTATTAAGTTGCATTCCAAAAAAAGATGGTAAATATTAATAGGCCATCAGATCTGCTGATCTGATGAAATAAAAATTCTATAATAGTATTGAAGCACTATACAATAACTGATGTTGCCCCCTAACTAAACATGAAACAATTAATAGCTTCTTATCTCTAGACCGTCCACCTATGAACCAAATTAAGCTATGTACCTAAACAAAAACTACTACTACACCATAGCCACAGAGACAAAAACTACTACTACACCATAACCACAAAGACAAACTACTACTAAACCATAGCCACAAAGACAAAAACTACTACTACATCATAGCCACAAAGACTTAAACTTCCGAACAACAACAACACAGCCAGTGAAATCCCACAAGTTGGGTCTCGAACTCGTCGAGATAGATAAGCTTAAAGACAAACTTTCAAACAACAACAACACAGCCCCGTGTAATCTCACGGGTGGGGTCTCGACCTCGTAGAGATAGATAAGCTTAAAGACTCAAACTTTAATCAAAACATATCAAAACAAACCAATAAAAACCATATACAAATCTGGAAACATAAAACTTCCTCTTAAATCATCAAATCGATCAAAATCAACCATACCCATATCAAAAATCCAATCAAAACCGATCATGAACACTCCGATTAACACAATTAAACAAATCAAATCCAAAATTAAACTGAAAACACAAATCAAAACACACCCAATAACCAAAAAAAAAGTAAAAAACTCTAACAAACACAAATCAAAAACAAAAAACAAAACACACCCACATCACTAAATTGAAATCAAACCACAAAACCAAATCAAAATCGGAAAAAACACTCACAGAAATAGATGATTCAATGTTTTCCAAAGAAGAAGACGTCTGTGAAGGACGTAGATGTTGAAGAAGAACTCTTTGTCTCTCGATTGCTTTATCCATAATTGTTAATCTCAGATTTCGGAAATTGATGATCCAATGCAATGAGCTGAATTTTCTAGTCTCTCTGTATTTATATATAGCGAAGAGAAAGGCGGTTCGGTCTGTATTGGAATTCGCAAAATTAAGAAAAAACGTGAAAGTTTATCTTAAAAAGTATGGGTTGAATGAAACAAAGATAAGAGTTGGTGACACTATTCGTATATTTTTTTTTTGGACTTAGGGAGCTAGATGACAAATCTTTTGCGGAATATTTTATTCATAAACTCAAATAATTCTTAAATATTTTGTCACAAAAATAGTTACTAGTATTTCCTTCGTCTACTTTTAGTTGCCATGATTTTCTTTTTTAGAGTCAAACGATAAGAATTTTGATTAATATTTTACGATGTATTTTTTATTGATAGGTGAAAAATTACAAATTATAATACTTTTCGTATAGTTTTTGAGTACCTAAATTTTTTGTTTAAAATATGAAATTAATGTAGTCTAATTTAAATTTAAAAATTAGTCAAATTAATTTTCAAAATACGCAAAACAATTAAAAAGGGACGGAAGGAGTATATATTAGTATATCCTTTATTTTTTAGATAGAAACTAGAAAACTTACTTTTATATTATAATTTAATTATAAATCATAACGAGACATGAATTAAATAAATTTTAATTTTAATTAATTTTGATTTCTTAAAATTTCAAATTATTTTTTTCATTAATCAGTTGTTTAATTCACTTTTATTTGTCTATTATTCCTTTCATCCATCTTTATTTAGTAATGTTTGATATATCACTTATATTAATTCTAAGTTATCTAAATATTGAGAAAAAATGAATAGTGTTTAATAACAAGGAAATAATAGATACAAACTAACAAATTATTGATTCATTTTTCAAATTGAATAAGTAAAATCAGATAACTATTTTTAATGTACTGGACAAATAAAAATGGACATAGTTTTAATTGGTACTTTAATAGTATAATTGATAAATAAAAATGAACATAAAAGGTAAAATTGGAATATTTATTTTTTAATAGTGCGATAATTAATATGAAATATATTTTATATCTATGAGATAGTAGTAAGATCTGTATATTCCGACCCTGTTGGTTGAGTTCCACACGTCATTGGTGAGAGTGATCAAGAGAATATCTTTAGATGCGTGCCCAATTGTGCAAAACGAGAGAATTTTTAAGTCAGTTCCAATTTTAGCTAAAATGGACAAGATTAACAGTTTTGATTTAATAAATTAGTTGGAAAAAACCACTAATATAGATGATTAGGAAGTGACAGCTCTTTCTATTAAATCATAGTTGGACCACTGGGTGTCGAAAATTTATTGATTCGATTAATTTATATGGCATAGTGTTTAAAATAATTGTGCATTTAAAGCACATTTTATTAAAGATTAATGTAGTTATATGTAAATCAAGAGCGATAGCATGATGAGTCAAAAAGTCTTCTAGACTTATTATTAAGACTAATGAATTGTTTTTACTCCCTCTGTTCAACAATAGTTGTCTATACTATTTTAGGATGTCCAATAATATTTGTCTACTTTATGAAATCAATGGATGATTTTATCGTTATCATTAATTATATTCATTTTCCTATTACATTTTTTAAAACATTGTATTTATTATATTCAAAGGGTGATATAGTAAAATTACCCTTCTATTTATAGTTTCTTAAAAAGTGTGTAAAATCAATAGTGGGCAAATATTGTTGGACAAAGGGAGTATTATTTTTGTTAAAGTCAAAGGCACTGGAGGGAAGCCGCTTGGGAGGTGGCTTATGCTGTTGAAAGCCTAGCTCATCCTAGCATGGCATATCTGTATAACTAATCCGACGACTAGATGCTTCAACCCTCATTGAATGACAATTCACTCGCTGAAAATAAGAATACATGAAATTTTATTTTATTATGAGCGGATTGTATTCATTGAGCAAATATTTAAATTATTCAGAGAATGCAATATCTGATATATTTATTAAAAGGAAGGACAATGATCAAATCTATTTCTCGATTCACTCAAAGAAGTGAACATATCTCAATTTGTTAATTCTAAATGGAACGTAGGAAGGAAATTCATGTGTAAACATCGTATCAATTTAGATAGGTCTGAATGGTCCTTCTCATCATAATGAGAATGTATATAACCCTATCCATGTATAACATTGTATATCTCTTAGATAGGCAGTTTGGACAATTGCATGTCAAGTTAAACACAAAACCAAATAACAAAGAGGGGCAAGTGAAGTAATTTGGAAAGGTAATCTTGTATATCAATTCTTTCGGAAACAGACTATCTACCTCCACAAGGTAGTAGTAGTAAGGCCTGCGTACACGAACCCACTTGTGGGATTTCACCAGATATGTTGTTATCTTGTATATCAATTATGCATCCAATGTTCAAAATGATGTGCTATTTCATCATTTACACACACAGGAAGCTGGAAGTTTTAACAGAAGGGACAATGACTATACCTTTTTTTCTTTCCTATAAAACTTTTCTTTACACAAGCATTGGCTGTACAATTTCATGTCCTTACTCGAGTCTTTGGCTGGAGCGCTTGTGACATAGCGCGAAGTCTGTTTGTTATCTCTGTAAATGATGGTCTAGCTTCTGAATCAGGCGACCAGCACTCTTCCATCAGCTTTCCCCATTCAGGATCACAACGTTGTGGGACGGGAGGTCTGAGTGTGTTATTTACAATTCCACCTTCATCCACAATTCATAAAATAAGTTCAAATCTTCAAGCTTGCACAAAAACTCTCAAATTGTCATACAGCAGCCAGAAGGGAAAATGTACTATTTGTTCATCTTCATGTGTGTGGAATGCTATCTTACAACGGGAAAGAAGAGGAAAGAACAAGTGAACAACTACTCCCTCCGTCCCAAAAATAATGGCGAGCAAGGTCAATGAGTCTAAATTTTTGTGAGAATTGAGATATTGAAATGTTATAAGAATGCAACTTTGGATTATTGACAGTGTAAAGACGTGCTTTATCATCGAAAGGCAGTTGCAAGCCTATTCTTAGAATTCCGTAAGTAGGCACTAAATTAGCTAGAGTACCATCTAGAAGCTTACCAATAATAGCACCACAGTGCAGGTTTGCATAAGGCTCCTCTCCTGTCAAGATCTCCCACATTGTGATGCCAAACGAAAACACATCAACCTGTCAACCGGATTAATGACACAACTTCATATCTGGGATATAAACATTCCTCATGGTCCAGTTTGAAGTTAAGCATATTAAAATAGAGATCTTACCTTTTCTGAAACCCGACTGCTGTTTCCATTCAATAGCTCCGGCGCCATCCATGGAAGTGTTCCTCTAATGCCACCCGAAACAAGGGTATTTCTCTTAATCCGTGATAACCCAAAATCACCAACCTGAAAAATTATGTGTCAATCTTGAAACTAATACGTTGCAACAGACATGAACCACTTTACATCTTCCAGAACTTAAAATTTGCTGGTTACTGGCTATATACCAGATAAAGTAACACTTGAGAGAAGCTTGGTATTTTATAATCAAAGCAGACACACATTTGAACCTTTACCTTGCACACAGGACGATGTGGATCTCCCAAGTTGACCAGCAAGTTTTCACATTTCAAATCGAAATGAACAATATTTTTCAAATGCAGGTACTCCATGCCAAAAGCAGCATCTAATGCAAGCATAAGTTTTTTTCTCCGATCAAGCGCTCTGCAAGAACTGAGTAATTCCATAGGTCATATTCCGGAAAAAGGCAACTAATTTCTTCGATCAAATTTTTTGAATGTGACTAGTGTCATGGGCGAAAAATATTGGAACTACAGATAAGTGAAAATGAGAAGCAGCAAACTTACCGGTCCTTCCTAGCCAGGACATTCCTTAGAGACCCATTGACCATATATTCAGTAACTGTAGCCACTGTTCCACCAGGTCCATTTGGAACCACCCCATAGAGTGCCACTATATTTGGATGGTGTAGTTTAGAGAGAATCTTAGCCTCTCTCCAGAATTCTTTGATCTGCAAAAATAATTAGACACTTACCAATAGAGGATTACGAGAAACATTTTTTCTTCACTTTAGAATTATTAACTCGACAAAGAATTAGTCAGTATGGTTGATTTCTTTATGAGTAACTTCTCTTAGCATGCTTTAGGAATGTTATATTTCCATCCATATCTAAATGTAACTTGACTCTATGAATCTGAGTCACGCCTACCAGACGTTCTTGCTCAGATGAACTCCCAGCAAAACAACTTTGTTTTATTCTCTTGATAGCAACATCTGTTCCCCTCCACTTCCCATAATATACTGTTCCATATGTTCCAGATCCCAATTCTTGTAGCTCTTCAAGATCACTGTTTTTTATGATCTGCGAGTAGTTACTCACTGATTTAGTTCAAATTGAGAAAAACCTATCTGTCAGTGATGTAAAATCTTAATAAGGAAAAAAAAGGCAAATAAAAATTTCAACTGTCCCATTAATCGAGTTATACACACAACTACCTATGGCAGCTTATGACCACAAAAAGCTTAAACATTAAAATGAAACAGAAGTTTCTGAAAAACTAAGTGCATATTTAACAGTGTATAAAAGGAAAAACACTTTCAGCATTCTTGAAAAGAACAGTCTCATCAGCATTTTATTGCCTTAGTCATGCCTTCTTGTTTATAAAATATGAATGGAAAGTGAAAAATATGAATGTTATTCTGCAGACTTCATCATGTGCTATTCATATGTGGTATCTGCTGTAGTCTACTCCCAGGGGTAGAGCTGTAGACAAAGGGTTTCAACTGAATCTCTTTCGTCTGAAAATTATACTATGTAAATAAGTAAAAACGACTTCTTTTTTGGTCATATACAAACGTTTGAATCCCTTTGACATAAGGGAAGATTCTAGTGTAGTGGCAAAGGGGTTCGAAAAATGCTTTAGATTATAGGTTCAAATTCTAAATGTGATATTATAGTACTTCTTTTTAGTTCCCTTACATAAATTTCTGGCTCTGCCACAGTCTACTCCTTCATTCACTATGATACAGTAGGTAAAGTACTGAGCTTGAAAGATCCAATGCATAAAGAACACAAGATAATAGGCTTTGTGCCTCAGGAAGCATTTTTATTCAGCAATAAGGGATAAAAAAGTAGCATTCACTACATATCAAAAACAAATATTAGATTTCATCTTTTAATGGAATTAGCTCTGGACCTGTAAGCCATAGATCCCAGCCTCCTTTTCAATGATCGCAGAATCAGAGACAGATTCTTCCTTTCCATTAGAACCATTTCTGTCATCCTACAGATTCATAAACTGATCAAGTTTATTTCATAAAACAAATGAGAACTGATGCCAATGACTCAAGAATTATTACCTCATGATCAGATTCTTCAAGAACATTCTCGATGTTGGTTTCTTCTTCAGCAGATGGAAGCCCATCACTAGGTTCATCTTGCACATGTGGAACTATTGTTGAAGATAAGGGTATATCAGGAGGCACACTATCGGTTACATCTTCCACAATAACAGCAATTTCTCGTAATTTTCTGTCATATGAATCATCTGACTGCTGCAAATGGAGAAACGAAACATTCCCAGATGCTGCCTTTTCATAAGCAACTCTATCAGCATTTTCCTTTTCTGCAGACTTATGAGGACCATCCACAAGTTTCTGATGGAAAGAGACCTCATGAGTGTAAGTCACATCTGCAGCTGAATTTGGAATTGATAGATCACCAGTCAGGGGATTTCTCCAATCCAAATAAAAAATAGACTCCTCAGATGGAAATGGCACAGATTGTATGTTTTGGAGGTCGTTACTATCCTTTATTATAGAAGGCTGCAGCTCATAATATATGCAGGATTCCGTTGTATTGTTCATTGTTGTAGCCACAACATGATGGTCATGTTTGGATTCCTTCTGGTCCTTGACGAGACAACCAGGTGTTGAAGGACTTAAGTTGTAATTAACATATCTCCCTCCAGTAATATTTGTTAAATATTCATGAGAAATAGATGGTACAGCAGTTTTTGTGCCTCCACAGGCTTGAGTATAAGGTGCTGTTATGTGAATTATATCGTCATCTATGTGGTGCTGTTTGGAAGTGACTATTGAATTCTTTTGAGGGATAGGTGGTGAAGAAGTGTGTCTTTCCACTTGGATTTTGGGATCTGATGATGATGTGTAGACACCAAGTCCCGGCTCCGAGTAGCATAGAATTTTTGGCAATTTCAACTCATGTTCCAGGCCATTAACAGTTGGTATATTGCTTGCATTAACCTCAGAGCTTCTACTGCACTTGTTGAAAGGAGGACATGTCTTCTTTATCCAATTTGTTGTACTTTGACTCCATTCAGCATACTCTTGGTTGCGCTCTCTGGCTTCTATATTTGGCTGATTCTCCTTCTTGGCAATTAGGTGATTTTCATCTCTCACCTCATGCTCTTTCGTTGACCATTCTTGTGATGAACAAGACATTGCAAGTGATGGAGATTTTTCTCGTAGAAAATCTGAAGGGGGTGAGCTTATTGAAACTTCTCTGGATAAATTGGGCCTCTCTACCAATTGTGATTGATCAGTGGCATCTTGGTGCATGCTGTAACCAGATGTAGCTTGAATATCAGATCCAGGAGACATTCTTATATCTTGAGAATAGTTTAGCTTTTCTATATGCATTTCCCTTTTGTTTGACATTAGCCTCCTAGAATCCAACTCTGTTTGACCAAACTGTGCAGAAGACACAGACTGTTTTCTAGGGTAATTTGTCCTTAGAGTGGTCTCAAGGGGACAATTATAATAGTAGCCTGTGGTATCAACATGATAGGAATTTTCATATAGTGGTTCCTCTACTACATATGGACTACCGGCATCAGGAAAGTCAATGCTTGCAACATTATCATTTAAAAGGACATGGGAACGGTTAGGATCAGTGATCTGAAATGTAGCTGGAGATAAAGGAGATGATTGAACATATGAAGTAGAGGGGACCTGAGATATGTTAACATAAGAAGAACTGGGATTTCGGAGCAGAAACTTCACATTCATTGAATTACCTCCATTATGGTTCTCAAATGGGAGATAAGTTGGGGAATCTCTTTGGCAAATAGGACTAAAGTCCAAAGTGTTTCCAAATTGACTTGCTTGGTTTGCAAAGGTCTCCCTGCTAGAGCTTCTACGATGACCTGGCTCAAGCATTCCGTTTACTGCAACAACATACTGATAGTCAGCTTCACTTTGCTGTAATGTCATTCCTTCAAAGGAACAAGGGACCTCAGAATCAGCACAAGGCACAAGAAACAACCGTAGCCTTTGAGAACTTTTTCCCAAGTCATGATATTCCTCAATCATGTGCTGAAGATCCTCATCGGATGAAACGGATACAAGTGCATCAAGATCTTCTTCAGGAAGCTGATACTTAATTGTATGAGGTTGATTACAAATTGCTATTGTCTTTTTTACAAGCTCGTTGAAAGCTAGGTTCTTCCTAATTGATATAATTCTCGTCTCCCCACCTACATATCTAAGCTTCCCATCATTCGGCCTTGGTAAGATTCTACCCCCATAGCTGCAGAGTAATCTTATCTTTCCATTCCCACAACTCTCAGGAACTCCTGCCTCAGGGTTACGGATTTGATGTGAATGAGGGGACTCTGATGCATAAATGTCTCGACCAGTTGTGCAAGGAGCTACTATATCTCTATTTCTCTCATCGAAGAATCTTGATGGTTGTTGTCCACTGACACTACATTCCCTGTTACATCTGCTTGCTGTATCAAAATAAGTCTTCTTGTCACCTTCCGGTGCATATGCTATCCAAGGAGAATAATCCGAAAACTCAGCACCACAGTCTGAATCACTTCTTTTTATCCCAAGGAGGTCATGAAGCTCCTTAGAGACAACGTGGCAATTTTGAGCGGGATTTGAAATACCTATAACTGGCTGATTTTGTTCTGTATCTCTTGTTATGTTTGCTTTTCTTGGTGTCAAACTTTTCATAAGAAACTCTTCTGAAAACTCTTCGCCTGTCTGCATGGATACATTATGTCTATACCTGTCATCATGATTTTCAGTAAGCGGAACATCATTGCCAATGTTTTGGCCAGAAATTCCACAAGACTCACTAGTCATGGTCTATACTTAGCTGTACAATATCCTCTCCTTGTACTTTCACCTTTACTTCTCAAACATTTAACCAAATGTACAAGAGCTTCTCGAAACTACAGCAACGAGCGAGCTCGTGACCCCAAAATAAATTAGTCTATGTACAAACTCAATCCAAATGGGTATTTGTGGAGTTAGCCTCTATGCTTCCAACACACTTCAAACACCACATGAGAACCAACTGAACAACCAGAAACAAAAAGGTTATTCACTAAATAATTTGGTCAACTAAAGTCTAGATTCATTACAAATACTTTTCATATTCACAACACAATGTAAGTCCTTTTTTTTCTTTTTACTTGAGCCGAGTATCTTTCATAAACAGACTCTCTACCTCTGCGAGGTAGAGGTAAGGTCTACGGACACCCTACCCTCCCCTCCCCATACCCCACCTGGTGGGGTTACACCGGGATGTTGTTGTTGTTAATGTAAATCCTCTTTTTTTTACCAGCAACTACTATACATACCTAAAATGCAATTGCCCACAAAATATTTTTCATATTTTCACAGCACAATGTGAGTCCTCAGCAGCTATACAACAACAATAAACCCAGTAAAATCCCAAAAGGTGGGGTCTGGGGAGGATAAAGTCTACGTAGACCCTACCACTACCTCTCCGAGGTAGAGAGGCTGTTTTCGAGAGACCCTAGGCTCAAGCAAATCAAAAGAAAAACATGACAGCTAAAATACAATTACCCACAAAAACTGATCAATTATCACATAAGAAGGGACAAGTTCACCAATCACAAGAAAAATTCAAAGTTTCCAGAAACATTAAGACAAAAAGTCAGCTAACAATTAATAAAGACACAATCTTTTTCAAACCCCACAAACATAAATTGCAATATGAACATTCCCAACTCAAAAATAAGGAATTTTTCTTCGTTTTTCATATGGGTAAATGATAAAAATTAGTTCTTTAGCCAAAAAGTACCTTTTTTTTTGGTTCTTGAAACTGAGGCTTTGAAGATTGGTCTATTTTTGGAAAAAGGGGTTTCAAAAATGGAAGATGAAAATGGTTTTTTTTTATATCTGAGGTAAAGGTTGATGATGAAGAAGGGGAGAGAGAAGAAGGGATGTTGTAAAAATGCAGAGCTTTCGGAATATCAAAAGAGGGAGAAGTGGGAGAGCACCATTGCTTAGAATTACGCGGCATCAACTTAGGACCCAACTACATTATGAATATCCCACCCCACCCCCACCACATAGCCGTCTCGTTTCATTTCATGTGTCTTAATTTTACGATATATATTTTAAATATATTTTTATTTTTATATAAAATTTAAATCTAAATATATATCTACAAAATTTATTTTTATATAAATTTAATAAAACATTAAATTATAAAAAGATATATAATGGTCGGTGGAGATAATAGCTAGTGTTGATGGTATTGGGTATTGAGGATGGTGTCATGGCTAATGGTGGTGGTGTGTGTAGTAGTTATAGTTAATGATGATTATAATAATGGTTGATGGTAATGATTGATAGTTGTGTACTTGTGTTGGACGGTAGTGACGTTAATAGTGAAAGTAAGTGGCATTGATTGACGTTTTATAGTGATAATCAATAGAGGTGATTGTGTGTAGTAATTTGTAGTTATTATGATAAAAACAATTATGATTGAATGATAGTTAATGTCGGTGATGCTTGATTGTAGTTATTGGAAGCAATGGAGGTTGTGTGATGATAATTGATAATGATGGGTGAGGGAGATAAACAATGAATGGATGAATTCAACAAATTGTCATCGTTATAGAAATTTTTGGATAAACCTCTTGACGATACTAATTGTTTGTTATAAATATTAATCATTCAGACCTAAAGTAATACTAAAAAAACACACACTTAATTGTTAAGATTTGAATGTTAAAAAAGCATCCTTAAACCTTTTTCATAATTATGAAAGATTTGCACCAAGACTTCAGCAGCAAATTAATCACAGAAGAAACAGAAAACTTCAGGACAAATAACATTAAAATTACAGTCAAGTAGAGCATATCTCTAAAGATACTTATAGTGCAGCCAGCTGCTGTACATCTTGTTGTACATATGATACCTTCCCCCAAACCCCCAAAAGAAGAAAATGACAACGAAGAGGCCATGGAACTAGATGTAAACCAAAAGACCAGAATAATACAGAAGGGGGCTAAACACGACCATCCCACAGGCACTCATTGCGAACTTTGTTAGACCTTAAAAGGCGCTCCACATCTGTTGGAGGGTTCATTCCAAGTTTCTTGGCACGCTCCCACCTGTCCAGTCTGTTCACTCCAAGGCATGGCCCATAAACCATATTCATGTCGAATTGCCTCAACACTTCCTCATTCTGATCATAACTATCTGCAGATTTGGCAATAGCAATGTACACAAAAGCAACCTCTTTCAGATCACGAAATGTATTAGGTAAAAAAGAGAGAGAGAGCAATAACTTTCAGAATTTGAAAATTCCCCACAACTTTTTTTGTAATCTCAATACCAAAAGAACAGAAAGATTCTGTGTAGTGTCTGTAAATTGTACGTTCCTTATTAAGCCTACAAAGCTATGAAATCCAAACGGTCACCAATGAAACAGAAACAAATATCAGTGGTCATTTCCCTTGCATCACTATATGTAAACCTTCCATCACAATACCTGCTAAAATTTTCTGAAGGAAGTTGCTAATGGTAATATAGTTCTCAGTTACTTTAGTTAATAGTCTTTCGTGCCTGGTAGGCAGACGTTTCCATTCTTATCAGGTTGATTACATCATTCAGCAACTCTTCTAGCAAATTAATTTTATTTGAAATAGTGGCAACTTCCTTTTTGCTAAATCACATAGACAAAGTGACAAACCAATTTCAGCAGCCGCGTTTTTAATGCATCTATTAATAATTCATGGTTAAAACGAGAAAATAACAACTTTGACCTCTTCAATCCCCTCCCATCCTGAAAAAAGAATATAGCACATTGTTCCATCCATAGGATATCATTTTGCCCAAAAAATCTTGACAAATTGGTTCTCTTGAATCACAAATTTCATAAATAACATCGCTAATTAATTAAAACTATGAAGTTCTAATGTTAATATAGCAAAGAACATAATGAGGACTAAGCAAGAGAGATACCAGCTTTTTAGCGAGTTCAACATCATTGAATTGACAAAAATAGATGTGTTTTCCTTCTGAAAAAATCTGTTTATGCACACTCTTCAAGCATTTTTCAATTATTCATCACGAATATGGCTTATAATATTATAGAGGAATAAAGAATCTTAAAGAAGATATTCAAACAAAACAAAAGAAGAACATATGAAATGAGATAATTGGCTATAAGTGGAAGACACGGAATAGAAATTATTCTACCTCGCAACAATCAGATCTTGGGAAAAGCTATCTTATTACCTTGGTGTAAATCTCCTTTATACTACCTTTTTTTACTAAGTGACTACCATACAAAAAGCTTCTTCTTTTTTAAAATAACGGTGGTGTTGAGAAGAGCTTTAGCGCACCTCGACTATACCACCTTACTTACTGAGTAACTATTTTACAAAAAATTATTGAGTGCTCCTAGTCCCTAGTCAGTCAATACTGATACAAGACCAGCTGCACCCCCAAGTCCCAACCAACATGAGAGTTGGTTATAGACTATCCACTATCTCACTTGAACTTTAGCTTAAAGAGACTCGCCAACTCTAACAAATGGAAATATAATATAGTAAAACAGCAAAACACAAGTATCAACCTCCATAAATGTTTACAGAATTCAAACAATGTTTTCTTCGTTTCCATTTTTTCTTCCAAAACTATATCAAAGTCAACAATTCACTAAGCTAGTCGAAAGTCCCTCCTCAACCATACCTCAAAAAAAAAGCTGTAAAGGTGTCCCTTTTCTCACAAAGCAACACAACAAGTACATACATATCAAATTGTTTGAGACTGAGACGAAGTTGTTGTTGTCTTTGAGTTTTAACCTCATAGTAATCATTAATTTTGCGGTTTAGTTTGCAATTAAGGATTTGCAGGAATCCCTAATTTGTAACAAACCAAAAGCAAGATTCCAATAAAGGGTCACCAAAACTCAAACCACAAGCATGTGAACAAAAAAAAGAAAACTCCTATTTCCCCTCAAACAAAAACAGATAAACAATCTTAAACAAACCCTAATACCAAAATTAAGAAGTACCCAATACGCAATAGAGTTAAAATCGAAAAGGGTTGAAAGAAATTGGTGTTGTAGATTGAAAAAATCTGACCTTTTAAATCAAGAGAGCCATGGGAGATGAGTGCTGAAGGCTGAGTAACATTAGAACCAATAGCTGCAGCATTTTTTGGTTTGGTGGATTTTGATTTCGATGGTTTTGTGATGCCACCACTCTTCTTCTGCTGCTTGTAGAAACCTTTCATGCTCGATTTCGACGCCATTGTTTTCTCTCTGAGATTTTCAAATTTTGAATTGGTTCTTGTTGAAGAAGATAAAGATTCTGTTGAGTATTTTTGAGTTGAAATATATATGTTGGATTTTGGGCCAAATAATTGGGCCCTCTTCTCTTTTGGATATCTTGAGTTTTCGGTTCAATTTTGTATATTCCCTAATCTACATAATAGTTTTGAAGTTTTTATCTCGCTTGACTAAAATGTAACGAAATGACTTTTATTCTCATCGAATATAAGTTGTGAACATAACTTAATTTTTGTTTATGAGTTAGCAGTTCGGGTTATTTCAATATAAGTGAACCTACTTAATTGGCTATAGATTTTGTGCTTCATAAACAAAAGTTGTTTTGATTATTCAAGTATTCACAAGTCAGTAAAACTAATATTCATGCTTTAACAAAATGTTACACTATATATCTTCACTTATTGTAATTTCTTGAGACGTATGGAACTATTTTTTCAAAAGCAAAACTAACTTATATGAATACTAAACTTATGCATGATGAGCAACAAAATTATTTTAATTTTTTTTGTTAGGCGAAACTAAAAATTTAAAATCATTCTTATATTTTTCATTTTTTTCGCAATTTTCTGAATGTCTTTAGACTTTGATTTTACCTTCAACTATGTTATAATTGGCAAGTATTATCATAAGGGATGATTTTGCATAACATATAATATAGGAATCAAAGGTTTTTTTTTTCGCTTTTTCAATTTGATCACGAGGCAAGAAAAAATTAACTTCAATATATTGTATTTAATCGACCAAAAAAATCTAATACTAAAATGATTCAATTAAAATGAGCATTGTAGAAGTGCAACCACATTTGTTATACACATAGAGTGACCAATAGGATTTGTTATAAAACTAATAATTTTACTTTAGATTAGAACAACAAATGTATAATAATCCTTTCTTCCTTTTTCTCCCTCGTCTTTCATTCTCTCCAACTAATTAAAAAAAAAAAACCTATGATATAAGCAAGATCACAAAATATAATGATGAAATATATATGTTAAAATCTTAACATATAACCTTTAAAAAAATTAAACTTTGTCAAATGCATAAGAAATATAGTTCCAAAAGATATTAGTGTAATCTATTGAAATTAATAAAAATTTAGGTGAGTATATAACTCAAGTTCCATCAAGTACTTTGGTTTGAAGATTAGTTACAAGCATATATTTCATATTAATATTAATTTGAGTTAATGAATCTTATTTTTGTTTCCTCAAATGAGCTAAACAATTTTATGCATGTTTAAAATAAACATGATAGCTATAGAAATTTGATTATAACAAACTCTACAAAATATGTTTTTTTTTTTAAAAAGAGTACATATTAGAATGACTTGGCACAATATATTATAGAAACAACTTCTGAAAATTTATACAACTAACTCTAAGTTTATTGAAATTTGAGATATTGTTAGTTGATTAATAATAATAAAAAAATATGGAAATTAATTTATATGAAATTTAGTTACAACAAGTTCTGAAAGTATCTGAGAGAAAAGTAAATAATAGAATAACTTTACATAAAGAAAAAACACGAATAGTTTGCGAAAATTCATATAACTAAATTTAATTGTATTAGAACTGAGACAATATTAATTAATTGATATTCGAAAAAATAAATATAAATTAGAATATATATATATATATATATATATAATATTTTCCTATTTTCCATTTGTTTGAAGATATAAATATATTTTACATCTGGTTCTTTCTTCTCTACTCAACCTTTAGCGATCTCTACTGTAGTGGCCGCTCCTGGTTTTCACTTTCAGGTTAGCTCTTCTTGTCCACCCCTACCCTACCCCCCCCCCCCAACAACCCATTTATTTGCTGGACTCTAAAATTAACAACTGAGTAAGAAAAAAGGGAGGAAAAGAATGGTAAAGTTGTTGTCTTTACTGTTTTTCTTGTACAGATTGTTGAGTAAATGGTTTAGCTGAGTACCCTTTTGTCTATTTGGGTGTTTGAGCAAAAAAATAATTGGTCTTGGCCATGATTGGTTGGTTGGTTCTTGCATTTTGCTTATTTGGGTTGTTAGTTGAAGAGATTTAAATAAAAATAAGTGGGAATATGGGTATTTTGTTCAAATTTTGGTTGGATTATTTGATGTAGTTAAAGTACTATTGATTTGTCTGATGGGGTTTGTTGAATCTTGCTGATTGTGTGGTTCTATCAAAAGTTTTGAACTTTAAGTACTCTAAAATGCTAAAAAATTGAGTCTTTTTATTTTTTATTTTGATGGATTGTGAGGTGGGGTGGGCGTGAGGGGTTTCATGTTTGCATATTGTATTAGGAGCTGCTAAATTTTGCTAAGGTTTTGGATTCTGGATTGATTTGCTCACATGTACTGTTGAGAGGCTTATTTCTGCATTTTATATGTTTAGTTGTGTGTTTTTTCTGTCTATGAAGAAGTATTGTTTTAATTATTAGTATAAAAGAAAAATTCTTTATTTTCTTTCATTGTGGTTGATGTACTTAGTGTTATAGTGATTGAATTCAAGCTTTAGTTTCTTTAGGCAGGATGAAGCACTTTTTGGTGGTGAAGAAAAGATAACATGTTCTGTGTGGTTACATGAATAAATCATCTTCTTGCTGAAGCTGACTAGATATTATCATAGTTCTTCCCAATTGTTGTTTTTGCTGTCTTATATCGACTCTTAGACTGTTACTAAATTTTCTTCATTTTGAAGCTTATTTTTTGGACTAATTCTCTGGCTAGTTTGGGATTGAGGCGAAGTGGTTTTCTTATTGTTGTTGTTTTTTGGGGCTAATTCTTCCAAACTAAACCTAATTTGGCAAGTCATAATGACTCTACACCCTTCTTAGTATTAGTGTATGGTGGTGTCTTCTGTTTCTGTTTGGGTGTCCATATTAAATTATGCCTTGTTCTTTTTGTTTTTTTTTATAATTATATTCTTTATTCTAAGAGAAAGATCTAAATATAGCTATTTACGTCAACCTCCTTTGCTGGTTGTCAATATGTGTTGAGGTTTACTTTGTATTGCTGAATTGTCCTCCTGCCTTTGCTTTCCATCTGTTATAGGTTTAGCCTTACTGGTTTATAGCTTGGAAAATGGATGTTGGAGGAAACTCCTTAGCATCTGGTGCAGATGGAAAGAAGAGAAAAGTAAGTTATTTCTATGATCCTGAAGTTGGCAATTACTATTATGGACAAGGCCACCCAATGAAGCCACATAGAATGCGGATGACACATGCTCTTCTTGCCCACTATGGTCTATTACAACATATGCATGTTCTGAAGCCAAATCCTGCTAGAGATAAGGATCTCTGCAGGTTTCATGCTGATGATTATATTGCTTTCTTGAGAAGCGTAACCCCAGAAACACAGCAAGATCAGCTGAGGCAGCTGAAGAGATTCAACGTCGGGGAGGACTGTCCAGTTTTTGATGGTCTTTATTCCTTCTGCCAAACCTACGCTGGAGGTTCTGTTGGTGGGGCAGTGAAGTTGAACCATGGACACTGTGATATCGCTGTAAATTGGGCTGGTGGATTGCATCATGCCAAGAAATGTGAAGCATCTGGTTTCTGCTATGTGAACGACATCGTGTTGGCTATTCTGGAGCTACTCAAAGTTCATGAGGTATTTCATTATTGCTGTTCTTACTCACTTTTCCAAATGGAGGTTGATTGACTGACTGACAAAATTGGTCAGGACACATTTTTCACATTTTCTCACTATTCACTTACTTTTCACACATTGACATCTTGTCATCGAGCTATGTTGTGATATTGTGATAATCAGCCATCCCATGGCGAGGCTATTTTATCATGTACTCTTCAGGAAATCACATTAAATCTAATAACTAGCCTCATTGGATTAGGTTAGTTAGTAAGTTGCTCGGACTCTTTACTTTCGGTGTCGCATCTGTGTTGACATGACATGGGTGTGGGTGTGGGATCCGTACCGGATTAAGTCAACCGGTTTTGGGTACTTTGACTTTGGGACAGCTACAATGAACTCTGTAATCAAAACAAAAGCTAAGTTGAAATTGGATTATTTTTTTGGAGTACCTTGTATATATAAATTTCTATGTGAGTCCTTTTCCTTCACCTTCTGAGGAGATCAATTTCTTTTCCTCATAATACCTTGTAATTTTTCCACATAATATCTTATAATTTAGAAATATAACTCTATTTTTAGATATGTGAATTATTTTTAGCCGAATCCCTATACCCATATCCGTACCCTCGAACCTTAAACTGACCTCAGTATCAGACACCCACACCCGAATCCGAGCAACTACTAGGATTTTATGAAATAGGAGGGATTCATGAAGTCATCTTTGAATCTCCTTGCTTGAAAAGCAGCCTATGTATAAATATTCTGGTTGTGTCCATTTTATGATTGCTTGTAAGGGGATAAAATTATATTTCAATACTTTTGGCGGTGGCCAGTATGCCCTTAATGCTGAAGAATACAATCTTACCAGTTTCAAAAATAAAAATAAAAAACAATATTTCAATATGATCTGCCAATTTACTGAGAATTGACCCCGAAAGAGAATTTTGGCTTTTACACCTTATCCTCGTAATTGTTGGAATATTAATGACGATAAATGCACGATGAGGCAATGCTCTACTCTCATTTTAGCTTTTCCTGATTCTACGTAGCTAATGGATACGGTACTACTGAGGGTTGGTTGCTAAAGGCATCATATTTTTTCATTTGATCACCGAAGCTTCTCTCTTTTGTTGAAATATTCATTGAAGTGTGCTTCTTTATTGTAAAGTGGAGTAGTAATTATATTAACAAAGTTCTAGTTTCTTGAAAGCTTTTTTTCTTTGCCTAGCTATCAAAATAATTCTGGATGGTAATTTCCATGAGCTAGAGATACATAAAATATGCAAATTCTAGTCTAGACCCCTTGCTGATTGCTTTGGCTAATAAAGGACACATTCACATATCTTCTTGCCCATCTGGAAGTTCATTTCCTATGAAGTTTCACATGGGTAGACAGACTTACTGGTTCCATGCAAGGTGTTTACCGTCCCCGAAAGTTTCTGGTATGATGGGAAGGGGCAGAAAACAAATTTATGTACAACTGTCAAGGGTGGGATAAATTTGTGTTAATGTTGATAGTGTGCAATCCTACCCCTCTGTGTCCTAACAAAACGAGGGAAATGGTGTTACCTCTCATTACTCACTTCCACTCTTCCTTCCATTTCAGTTTAACCCACTATGACATGTTCTTAGTAGCTTTAGAATTATCAACGAAACAACACGATGTTAGCTTTACAATTTTTATTTTTTCTAAACTGGTAAAGTTGGTGTTAGCTTTACAATCATTAACTAAATGTCAATCATATGCTTGCATCCAACACATAACAATCACATTTACATTCCTAAGCTGTATAAGTTCATTGCTAATTTGCCTTGTTTATATCACTGTTGTAGAGAGTGTTGTATGTGGATATTGATATCCATCATGGTGATGGCGTGGAAGAGGCCTTCTATACCACAGATAGGGTCATGACAGTTTCCTTTCATAAATTTGGAGATTACTTTCCTGGTACAGGGGATGTACGTGATATTGGTTATGGAAGTGGAAAATACTACTCTCTAAATGTTCCACTAGATGATGGAATTGACGATGAGAGCTATCAGTCCCTCTTTAAGCCAATTATGGGCAAAGTGATGGAAGTTTTTAAGCCTGGTGCTGTGGTCTTACAATGTGGTGCAGATTCCTTGTCTGGCGATAGGTTAGGCTGCTTTAATCTCTCTATTAAAGGTCATGCAGAATGTGTCAAGTACATGAGGTCTTTCAATGTGCCACTGTTGTTGCTTGGTGGAGGTGGCTACACAATACGTAATGTTGCTCGTTGCTGGTGTTACGAAGTAAGCAAGTCGTTTACACTATCAATTTGTGCATGCATCTAATGAGTGATGATTAAATTAGACTTGACTTCTCGTCTTTTCGGTACATTTTGATTGTGAGTATGTTTTGAATGAAGTAACCTACCAAGAAGAGAAAAAGAGAATGATTTTTTACTATAGTAGTTTAACAATATATTACCCATGAATTGAGATGTTCATGGTTTGGTTTGGTCGGTTTTGTTAAAAACAAAACCAAACCAAAGGCTCACATTGTTATGATTTTCTCATTTATACCGCAAACATGCCAGAATATGCGAGTTCAGTAAATGTATGTCTATGAACTTGAGTCCGACATGTTTGCTTCTTGCAGTTTAATTTATAGTAGCGTGAGTATAAATGGATACAGTGTTTTTTACACCACTTGACACACTCAAGTGTTTCAGTATCCAAAGAATGCAAAAATGAATGTTATTCTCCTTCCATTTTAAATCAAATGTCTATTAGAAGGTCTGCGTACATTTCACCTTCCCTAGACCCTACTTGTGGGACAACTATTGGGTTTGTTGTTGTTGAGTTGAAAATGCATGCTCGTTGGTAGTAGAAGTGGGTAGCATGTGGGGCACAAATTGTTAATTTTAGTTTTTACTGTATAAAGTTGAAAAGGAGACTACTATGGAAATGGTAGATGTTTACTTCTCCTCATACCCACCATAGCCAACCTCTCACACCTCCTGTCTGGGGAGGGGAGGACTTACGGTACCGAAAAAGGGATAGCCTAACCATGCTTTGGAGGAGAATGCTGTATTCCCCAATTACCCCATTGGGCCTTTTCTTCTAAAAAAATCTGAACAGTTGACTGTACTTTGTAATGTCTGTTGTGATTTTCTTATACTTATGAATTGTTCTTCTGTGTTTGAGCAGACAGGAGTTGCATTAGGAATAGAGCTTGAAGATAAGATGCCGCAACATGAATATTATGAATACTTTGGTCCAGATTATACCTTGCATGTTGCTCCAAGTAACATGGAGAACAAAAATTCTCGTCAGATTTTAGAAGATATAAGATCAAAGCTGCTTGATAATCTTTCAAAGCTTCAGCATGCCCCAAGTGTACAGTTCCAGGAGCGACCACCGGGTACTGAATTGCCTGAGGTTTGCTTTCATTAACCTGACATTGCTCTTAGAAACATTACCATTTTCTACTAAGTGTTTGAGTTTCAGTTGCCAAGATTGGGTTATAATTCGAGTCAAAATCGTTGGATCCATGCTGCTATTTGTTTCCATATTTGCCACTTTCTACATTTAGCAATTTATGTTCCACTTCGAGAGATGCAAACATAACTCTTCCCTGTGTATGATAAGTTTTCATATTTCTGTTGTTGATAAGAATATTGTTGGATTTTGCACCCAGGGCTTTGGTTCGACGGTAAGGACACAACACCTGATGTGTGGGCTAAGCACACATCATGGGTTCAAATCCTACTGTGGACAAAGCCTTGTAATTAAGTTGGGAGGAGGGTACCAGGTTCCTAGTAAGCCACAGGAGATTTATCTGATATTGAATTTATGTTGGAAAATGCTAATGTATTTTTGCAACTTTCAGGCTGATGAAGATCTAGAGGATGCAGATTCAAGATGGGATGCTGATTCTGACACGAATGGCGAAGAACGGTACTTCACTTTTTCTATTTTATTCATATTGGCAGAGATATATTTGTTCTTCAACCTGTACCCTGTTATCTTGCTTATTATGAAAAGGGTGATTTTCATACAGTAAGCCCATTCCTAGCAGAGTGAGGAGGGAACATGTTGAACCTGAAGGAAAAAGCATGGTATGTATCAGCCTTTACTTTGTATCTGAAACAATGTTTTGATGCAATCATCTGTTTTTGTGATGTATGTCAATGATTCAATTCGGTGGTTGAGGATTACATGTAGTGCTTTCTTATGCTTTGGCCTTGTATGAATTTAACTGGGGAACATGGTCAGTGGGGATTCATTTAGCTGACTCCAACTTGTTTGGGACTGAGGCATAGTAGTAGTTGTAGGTGAAGAAAGGTTTGTGGTAAATTAATAACGATTCTAATCGCCATTAATTGGTAGAAACTAGTTATGCACTTGGAAGCTAAAGCTTTACAAGCAATAATACCTTACTCAAAAGTAGTCCAAGATCTTCTTTAGGTTGATGTTTTTAGTTTTCATACTTCCGAAATTCCTTTTCTTGTGTCTACATTTTCTTCCCTCATAGGCCTTTCTTAACCTCCAAATTATGATCCTTACACCTCATGACACGTTCTCATTCTTTTTGGTTGATATCCTGTAGCCCTCTTGATTACGCTGCATCTAACTCCTTCTTTGAGTGAGAACATTTTTTCATCTCCAAGAAATTCAAGTTTTACTAAATAAATAAAACGGTACTCGATTTCGATCCTTCTCCTCTCATTAGAATGTAGTATAATAGCCATATGCTTCTATTGCATCTGGCAAATCCTTGTTATTCCATGAAAACTATACATCTTAAATAAGATCTCTCCTCTCGTTCCTGCTTAACCCTTATCGATCATTTTCTACTGATTGCCATATGAAACTGTAACAATAATTTGTTTTCGTTCAAATTTTCAGGACGATATGAAAACAGAGGAGCACCTAAGAGAAGTAGAATCGACATTCGCAGAGTCAACAAGTTTGAAGGTTTTTTAGAGCATTATATTCGCATTTATAAACCGTCAAACCAAAGGATTGCATAGATCTAACAGTTTTTCATTTCCTCATTGAATGTTGTTTTAATTCAGGGTGGCAATTCAGGTTCTTCACTGATAGATGGAGGACAGATTAAACTGGAACAAGGAAACTCTAACAAGCCTTTTGATCAACCAACTGATATTATTTCTTGAATAGACTTTTCAATCTTTTGAACTTTACTGTAATGTATGATCTTTAAATTATACATTTGAGTCTACTTGTCATGCACACTAATTTACAGATATGATATGATCCATGAACAATCTCTCTCCCCTCCCCTCCCCTCCCCGAACCAAAATCGCGCTTCTTTCTATCATATAAGTTGAAGAAAATTGAAAATGCCAATATGTCAACTGTCAAGATTTTGGTGGAAATGAGGCCCAAATAGATTGTGGTTAATCATATATGTTGAATCATATCAATTCTATTGCTTGTGATCTGTGTGGTTCTTTTAGTCTTTTTTGTTTTCAAATGCCAACTGATTTTGAATGTTTGGTTAAGGTTGTTGCGATGCGATTAGGAGGTTACATGTTCGAGTTGTGACAGTCTTTTCATCAGGAGGTTACATGTTCGAGTTGTGACAGTCTTTTCATCAGGAGGTTACATGTTCGAGTTGTGACAGTCTTTTGCTGATCCTTTCTGGAGTCCGTGCATAGCGGGAACTTAGAACATCAGGCTTATCCTTTTTAACTGATTTGGCCACTCAATTTTCATTTTGTCATTAAAATCACTAAATAGTATTATGGAAAAAATTTAGGAGAATGATTTTTCAGTCATAATCAAATAGTTCAAACTTAAGCAAGTTGTAATAAACTTCTAATTTTTTCGCTTCATCAAATTATTAATTCGTATACATTCCTAATCTACCAAATACTTTCATTTTTTATTGGCAATTTTGAATAGAAGCATGTGGTTTTTCAAACATTTTCAACAAACGTGTAATGACCATTTTCTTATTTCGATGTTCTTAATCCGTCTAGCGTCTTTCAATTGAGCGGTTAGGTTGGTCCAACTTACACGTGTTAAGCATATGCTGACGATGTTCATCCCTATTCAGGATCGAGCTTATCATGAGATTCATAGTTATATTACTTATATAGCTTCCTTGTACTCGTAAAATAGTATCCCAATAGTATATGCCTAGATTATATATAAATGTTCTTGAATAACGTACATTTTCTTCTTATTTACCAAACACCAAAAAATAAGTTGAAATCAACAATAAAGTTGGCAAATTAAATCAAATGGGTAAACTTCGAAAAAGGTGAAAGAAAGTATAGGATTAGGACCAATAAAAAAGGTTAAGCAAATGATAGTTTGATTTGACTAAAACAAAATTATGGAAAATTAGAAAAGTGAGTTGAAAAAAGTATAGAGTAATTTTAGCATATAGTTTTACAGCTGCAAAATTAGTAATGAAGACTTTTTAATTGTCAATGGAACGAGTCGATGTAATCATAATTAATTTGTATCGCATGTCACGGCTTTAATTTGTTCTTTTGTTTGGTAAACTATTTTGATTTATCAACTACCATGGTATTTTATATACTCCGTTATTACGTTAACCGTATTAACTTATCATGGTTAAGTTTAACTATCATTTAAATATAAACATATAATCGACATGTATTTATTGATTTGATGTAAATATCGAGTACGAATAAGTGTATGTTTTTGTGTGTTTTTTTGTTTAATCATCGGGGATTTGAAATTCGTGTAGTGTAACAGAGTGAGGTTACGTTCCATTAAAAGAAGAAAAGTTCTTTGCTACGAGTTACTCTATTTTTAGGATTTAGATCAAGACCTCTGATTAGGTATGGAGAGATATATATCATTCATCCAATCGCATCACGGGATAGTGTTGGCGGATCTAGATGGTTGATTATCATGATCAATACTTAGTAGTTTTTGTCCATATCTTATATACATGTTATGAAATTCTACTTAATATTTGACTATTGACTTAAATTAATATAGTATTTACACAAAATAAACATGATTGTGTATTTTACATATATTTATATTTCTTTGCGATTATTAAATAATATCTATTTTAATTTGCCTCAACTTATACTGATCATGTCAAATTATAATGTATACATAATATAAATATTTGGTGCAAGCAATAATAATATTGGATATGCTTTTGTTTGTAGCATTTGACACACAATTATTGAAAATTTCAGAAAAAAAAAACATTTTTTTTAGTTCAGAAAGAACATCGATAGGTGAGTCATATTGAATTTTTAGATCAAGTAAGAAGCGTCACCAACATAGGTTATGATGCGATGATTGAGATTCCTACATTCTAAAAATCAAGAGTTCTCATGTTTGAATTTGTAAGAGCGTCACCCCAGAAATGAACCCTACAATACGCAAATTCAAATTTATCGAGTCTCATATAACATGTTATCCCCTCCAAACATAGTTGACTTCACGTTAAAACACTATCAAAACATATATATTTGTAAAATTAATGATCCATACAAAATTATATCTAAATGCTCATAAATAAAATAAAATTTTAAGTTATTATATATTGGTGACATAACAAAACCTAAAAGCAGAATCATTTATGGTCCAAATTTGTACCTCTTTTATTGATTATTATTATCTAGATAAAAAAGAGTGAAGAGCTTTTTAGGACTTCTTTTTTCAAATGTTCAAATGGAAAATATTGTGAAAAATAAAAAAAGTACTCTTTTTCCTTTTTAAAAAAGTGCAAAAAAGAGCTTCCTTTTAAACTATAAAACAAATTAATGATTACGCATTGATGCTATGTATTATTCATCATACATGCACTAATAATTCTTTATATCATTTTCATTTTTTTTTTCCCGGTGTCTAATATTTATTTTCGAACCAAATTATAGGATAAACGTTTTTTATCAAAAATAATTTTATATTTATATATAGGTCGAGAATTTGAAATTTTTAATAGAAAATGGAGAAGTATTTATCAGTTTACGGCCACCGTTGATGGTTATCATTTTTAAAGTACTATCATTTACTTGTATACTTACAAAATTGCAATAGACATACTTAAATTGACTCAACGTACAAACAACTTTTAAATAATTTGGTTGACTTTTATGTAAGAAAAAAAGTAGAAAAATGATGGTAGTAAAAGTAAAATTGTTGACCGCTAGAAAAATGTTTGTTAAATAATTCGTAGCTAACAAAGTTTTTTGAAAATTCATTGCTAAATAAATTTAGCGATGAATTGTTATTTGGCGAAAGAAGTTATCCATTACTATTTTCTATTTTTCTAGTAGAGAACACAATACAGAGTATATTATATAATATATTCATGAATTACTTAAATAATATTTCCAATAAAATGACAACTTAAACCACAAAGTTATGTGACAACACAACCAAGTCACTTTTTTAAAAAAATTTATTCGGTATTCGATATTTGTATTAAAATTCGATTAAATTTGAATTCGTGTATTGTAAGATCTATTTTTAAAGTCGACGCTACCAATAAAAAAAAATTCATTCATATAAACTTAAACTCGAGACTTCTGATTATCAATAGATGCATTCGAATTACCTCATAACAATCCATAAGTATAAGTCACATCACTCCTTCAAGAAGGTAGATATGCTCTCCATATTTTACAACATTTATAATTCTATACGTGTAGAGTAATAGAGAGATAAAAGTCAATATATTTAATCATGAATGTAAAATTAGATATAATAATGTACATTTTCTTACAAATAAAGTTTATATATAACCAATCATGTATATTTTTCTTTAAAATATTTCAAAAATTATAGTTAAAGATTAAACAAAAATTGAAGAAAAAATGTTGCAATAATATGTGGGGTCAAATGGATTTACTTGTGAGTCATAAAAAAGTTGGACCAAATTTATGACACACAATTTATTTAATTATTTTTATATTATATTTATTATTATATTATTATTATACTATAAGGTAGGCCCTTTTAAATCTGATAAAATAAAGTGATTCGTAGATAAATTGGTCTTCTCTCTTTTTGACGATTTTAATTTATTTATTTTCTGTTGGGATTGTCTTTTGTACCAACAAAACCGTACCATCACGTGGGATGTTAATATAAAAGTTTAATTAAGGAAAAAATATATAAAAATTATACTCCTAAGAATTATTTGGGGAGCGTTTTACAAATTTGAATTAATTGAGTCAGTATTTTAAAAATAATATCAAAATTATGAAATATAGAAGAATTTGAAAAAAAGTAAATTTCTTGTAAGTTACTATTTTTTCTATTTTAATTTATATGATTATTTACTTTTTAGATAATTTTAAATAGAATAACAACAATCTGATTCTTAAATATCTATTTTCTTAAATTTTATACCGAGTCAAAATTGGAACACATAGTAATAAAGAGAAGGCCACCAATCACTGCGTGAAGGCAAAGCTGAAAAAGAAAAAGTTCTTTTTTTTTTCTGAAAATATTTTTTATTTTTTACAAAAAAAGGATTTATTAAATTGGAAGGAAAAAAGAAAAAAAAATGTGAGTTTATTAAATGCGTCTATACTCTACCGTAATCGTAGCCATGTGAATTTCGACCCGTGATTGGAGGAACTATGAAAAAACGGGTCAAACTAAAAATTGTTTTTATACGACTTTGGAATTGTAAACAAAATATTTATACGGTATATAACTTAAACTCTTTCGTGATCGTTTGGTAAGTGGTAACAGTCGGAGGTGAGTTATATATGTATCAAATTATGCATAAGTAATACGATATTTGATGGTTGTTTAGAAGATAAACATCCATGTATAAACAGTAGTGGAGTCAAATTTTTCAATAAGGGGATTGAAAATCTAAAGAAATAGACACACGAAGTAGCCGAAGGAAGTTCGACATCTACTATATATATACCTAAAAAAATATTTTAATCATGTATAAATAATATAATTTTCCGCCAAAGGAGAACCCCCTGACTATAAGGTGGCTTTGCCACTATGTATAAAATTAGTACGATGTATGATTTATAATTTAGAAACTTACTTTACTAATACATATATATGATTTTAAGGAAATTTAAATAAAATGTGGAATATATAACTAATAAATGAATAGCTAAACTTTGTATTACATAAAATAATACATAAATTTTCTTGTGACTAATTAATGTATTACTAATATCTATATAACCAAACGATCCCTTAGTTAATATTCTTTTTTTCTTCTTATTTTTATCACTTAATTATGGTAAGCCAATATAAATTCTGAAAACACCAAAGATGAATATTTTTCTTATTATCTTTTAACTTTTCTTAATTTATAAAAAAATTGTAATTAATATTACTTTCTATGTATAGTTTATAGTTATTTAAAGAAAGTTTGACCAATATATTGTGAACCCCTTCATCGTCTTGAAATGGAAGGAGTAACAAATTTGAAAAACAAATATATCAAAAATGTTTTGTGGACTGTGATGTGATGGTTGAATTTTTTGTTATCTATAATTAAATACTTTGAATGTGATTTTTTGAATGAAAACTTTTTTATAGAGAGTGATCTATCGACTCAAAGTAAAATAACTTTCGATCAGTAAAATTTGAATACCAGATAATTAAAAAATTGTTAACAAAAACTTACTTTCAATCTTTTTAAAAGTTCCCAAGAGTAAATAATACACTATTGTCTATTTTATTTGTCTTCACAAGGCGCCAATAGTTCTTATATATTTTCCCACCAATATTTCAAAATTGTCTTTTTTATTATTCTTTATTAGTCTCCATTCTTCACATTGAAGTTATTAGAAGACTTTTATTATTTTATTGCTTTACATAAAAAAAATAAAAAAATTAGAAGAAGTTTAAAATATTTGTAGTTTGGAATTGTTTTGTTCATGTAGGTGCTTTAAATACTTTTTAAATTTATCCAAAGTACTTCAAAGAGTTATACTGACCATGTTCCAAATTTATAAATTTTACTATATTATATATATATATATTTAAATCACAGAATAAGATTTTTTTTAATACATGAGTGGACTATATAATACCACATTTGTAGTATTCATACATAATATTTCTATATACATAAATAAATATATTGTGCTTCATTGCATATTTGCATTTATCACAAGTGGATATATATACTAGATGTTGATTGCTAGCTAGATATTTGTTACATTAATTAATTGATGTTATGATCGTAGGGGCCAAAATGTTTTCATATTGCCTACTTACCTAATAAATAATTTTAATGATTATTAGCTTTTTATAAACGTCTTTTAATTTTGCGGTCTTAATTCTTGAACATGTCATGTCATGTCAGATATTAAAATTAAAGACTTGTCAAATTACATGTAATACATTCTTTTTTAAGCAGATTAAAAAATAAGATAAATAAATTAAAACAGATGAGGTAATTAATAGCATGCTAGCAACAATTTTCCACTTAAGCAAAGAGGAGAGAGAATGGAGGCTTAGCGAACTTTAGAATATCGACCACTACATAAATCATAACGAAGAAAGTTCAAAGAGTTTTCCTAATAAAAATCATGAAATAGGAAAACTTTTGAAGAGATTTATTAGTATATATAACTTTGAAGTATGAACCAATACATACAATTAGATATGAGAGTGTTTTATCCATAATGTGAGACTTTTCGATATAAATTTGAATTTAGTCAAACTTCAATATAAATATCGCACACTAGATGAAAACCCTAAGAAAAAAATGCAATTAAATATTAATTACTAGCCTATGATTGAAAAAAATATGTGATGGATAGAATTGTTTCCACATTTTAGCACATGGAGTACACATGCAAAGGTTCATTTTACCAACAAAAAAAAGGGACCCTAATTAACTAGTGAGGTGTATTGATAGAGAAAATTTTAGATAAAAAGTTATAGGGTGTCCAACTATTTGCTAGAGTATTTGAAGAACAAAATAAATATTCCTATGATATATGGTTGGAATTAGATGATGATGCATAATTTTTGATAGTTCAAAATAAATCAAATCCATGTGCTACATTTGTATTGTTGGGGGGCAATTTAATGGGGTCATTTGCTTGACAATTTTTTTCTTAAATAATTAAGTTGTCCATGATTAAAATTAGATAACTAACAATAATTAATTTCTCATGATACCATATAACCCTTTCGAGTCTAACCAAAAAAATATCGTGGTGATTTGAGGATTATGATGAATATCAAAAGTACAATCGCAAATCTGAGAAATTAATGAAAAATTTAAATAATGATCGTCAATAATCTTTCTGAATCATATATTATTAAAAGTGGTTATTGATTTGATTTATCACTTTGATGTTTAGTGGAAGTTGCAACTTATTGTAGCTACTAGTTTAATCTAGAGTTTTCTTGTCTCTTTTAAGGTCTTATTGGATTTATAAAGTTGGGGTGATATATACATCAAATAAAATTGCTATTCTTTTGCACTACATATATAATAATTGCATAAAGAAAAGTCACATCTTGTTTTTATGAATATCAAGAGGGATTAATATTATTGGATTGTTAGGTATCTGAATAATAATTATCCATGAAGATATAAATATATTTTTTTGGTTTTATTTTCATCAAAATTGGCTGGTTGAAATTGAATTCCATGTGATATATTTGGATGGTAGGGAACATATGGGTCAATTAGAAAACTATAGTCTTAATTGGTCACAAATGCAAAGAGTGCAAGCTAAAGTTTACAACAATTTTGCTCAATTGGCAAAACTTTTGTTAGTATGACACTTTTTTTTAATAATACGATGTATGCTCATTCGACTTTCATTTTATTATATCAGACTAAAGTGATCAGTATCTTTTTTTTATAATAAAAACGTCAACTCAACTTTAATTTACCTAAGTTCACTATTTACTTTGTTTCGTAATTTTTCTCTTTGAGAGACTTCCTAGAAATTTCTTGCTTGTTTCTTCATGATGTCAAAATTATTGAAGCTTCATAGCCTCTTGCAAAAGTAGTAATTGTACAAAGTGTTTCATCTATTTTTATTCGATTTTAGGTCAAGGATTAATCGTCGATTTTGACCCTCGATTTTACGTCATAATTGATTTTAGATATTGATCATGTGTTACTGTTACGATATAATTTTATTCGGAAATCTAAATATTATTTCATGCAGGATAAAGTATGAAATGAAAATCTTTAGTAACATCATATCGATATGTCTTGATAATAGTGTATATACTATTATTTATCATATAACAGTCTTGAATTATATAATTTCTTTATAATTTAATCGAGGTTATAGTAATTTTGGGAAGTTTCCATATCTTTTTCCAAGTAAAAGTAAAAGAGTTTCTTTACTAAAAAGTACGTATGAGAAACTTCTTATGTCTTGTCCTCCTTTAAGCACCATGATAAAGATAGTCACACAAGTAGTAAAAAAAAAAAAAAAAACGTGTACAAGTTATGCTTCATCTCTTGCAATATCTACTTTGACTTTTCAATACGAATTGAAATTTAATCGAACCTACATAAACCTAAACAACAATTCTTCTTCTTGTTAGCATACTTATCGAGAGCATAATATGATTGTAGACTTGTTACAGAGAAAGAAGTCAAGAAAAAACTTTTTGAAAAGCTCACTACGATAACGATTTGATCAGAAAATTCTAACATATAATATTAATAGCCAAATGTCTCGATATATACTCTTTTGAATTACTTACGCTTCCTAAACCTCACTCGTGAAATTATTGGTAGTTGGTTTGTTTGGGTGGAAATTTGTTGTACAAAAGATGTAGAAGTTAATAAATTGGTTTAGTTGGACTAAACAAGCAAAATTATAAAACTAGTGAACCACTAAAATGAAAAAATTAATAAATGGGGCCCTCATAGTAGCAATTTCCGAAAAAGCTGTTGAAAACGTAATTCCACGTGAGGGTATTTGTCGTTATATTAACGGCTCTGCAAAAACATTTCTAACGGAATTTTACGCTCAAAATGTCAATTTCCTTAACGGCTAAATATTTCTAACATTAGTAGTAAAGTAAAAATTTATTTGCCAATAATAGTTATCGTAAATCAATACATGCATAATATGTATTTGTATAAATAATAATATTATCATTGTACTAAATTATTTAGTTATGATAAGTTGATATAACTTAATACACGTGCATTGGTACATTTAAAAAAAAATCGTACAATAATCACCTCCTGCGTCTTTGTATGTGTTGTCATCTTTTTATTTTCATTACGGAAAATGTATATCCGCATGTTTCATACAAGAGTATGACGTAGTGATCAATAGAGTAAGTTGAGTACCGTGTAGTCATAATTAAGTTCAGATCTCAATAAAAGCAAACATACTAGGTGATTTTCTTCACATGTCTTGGTTTTGATTCTGACGGACAAAGTTACTCGATAATCATATATATATTAAAAAAATACTTTCATGATCTTATTTGTTAGTCATGACCCTTATTCATATGCTTGTCCATGGAGATCGATGTAAACCTTAAAATTATATTTAACATATTATTTCCTTTTTGTATCAAAATTGTTTATAGCGTAAAGTGTTTATAAGCTAAAATCATAAGTGGTCCAATTTATAACTTTTTAGCTTATAATCACTTTTAATTTATCCTAATATATTTTGTACTAATTTCAAGATTACACCTTCCTAAACAAACCCTTAATTCCCTCTCCATTCTGTCTCCAACATGTCATTTTTCATTTTAAAAACCTTTAAGTTAATATTTTATTTTAAAAACCTTTAATTTAATATTTTAAAGACATTTAAGTCATTTTAAAAAATAAATCATGTTAGCATTTTTATTTTTCCACTAAAACTCCAACTATTTATTATCAGTTTAATATTTCTATTCAAACACGTAACTATTAATTAATAAAATTATTTTAAAAAATAAAAAATACTTTTTAAAACATTTAATACTTATTAATTATTTTTATTGAAATAGCCTAAATTAGGAACTTGATTGATGGCCCGTTATTCGAGGTAAAAAAGTGGCCAATTTACGTACAAGTAGACTATAGTATTGTCTCGAATCTTGACCAATTTAACTAATCTACAGTTTGAAAAAGAAAATAAAAAGTAAAAGTGAAGAAAACTTTTAAATGCAAAAAAAAATAAAAAATAAAAAATTTAATCTTTTAAATGCAAATATATATTATGGTAACAAAATTAACTAAAAACTACACATTGGCCTACAAAATCAAAACTTTTACTTTTTTGATAAGTAAAAAGAAGATAGTAATTGAGTAACAAAACCCCACAACTCTCGTCAATGTTAGGAAAAAAAAATATTTTCTTACTTGTAGGTCAAGATAATGTAGAAATCAAGGCATGTAGTAAGAATTGATTTCTACTATGGTAAAAATAATAATTCATGTGGTCCTCTATGAAATTGATTTTTGATAAAACAATAATATAGTCAGTGTAATTTCAGAAGTGAAGTCTGTGGAGATTGAGATATATGTGAACCTTACTCTTATTATTGCGCGAAAGACCCTGATCAGCTCAAGAAAAGTGATTTGAGAAATATAAGAGTTGAAAGATATGATGAAATAAACTAAGAAAAAAAAGTAACGACGTCAGAAATAGGTAGTCGGGTATAAAATATTAGATATGGATTTAGTTGCGTAAATTTAATAATCTTGGCTCAAATCTTATATATGTGGGAAAAATAGTGTCATCTGGTCACTTTTCGGTCATGTCTAGCAAAAATAGCCAATATATATCTCTAGACTTTAGGTGAAATTTCATGATAATATCTTAAAATGTATCTGTGGAATTTGAAACTTAAAAGTGTCTATTTGCAAACTTTCGCGTTAAAGAAATTCGCCATGTATAGAAAAATTAACAGAATTGAATTACTAACACTTAAGGTCATTATCATGATAAATTTTATAACTTATAAAGGTTAAATCTTGAAACCGCCTTGTATCCAAATTATTCAAGAATGGAACTATTGGAAACTAAAATATATATAGTAAATAGTGGAATTAACTTTTATAAAAGGTTTCAAATTATAACCATACTCATTATATTTTGTTGATATTACTTACTATATTAGGACAATTGTAAGTTTAAAGTTTCACAAGTAAAGATAATTTAGTGTGAAACAAGTCAAACATAGATGATGGTAGTTACATCTAATAACTAAAACAAGTGGAAAAATATCATTAATCATATATTTGATTAGTTTTATTAGTTTCTATGTCACCATCCATATACTCAACTTCTAGGTTGGTCACTGACATGAGTTGTGGTGGAATAACTGTGATCCCATCAATATTAATCCGAGATTTTTGAGTTCGAGCTCCTGAAATGGAACAATCTTGTTGGAACACTGTCTCGAGAAATGAACCTTGCAAATAAGTGAGTCCAAATTTTAACGATCTGAATATGAATACTGAATATCTAATGAGATATAAAAAAACTTCTAATCCAGCCAAAAGAGCAACAATAAATTATTAGTTCTAAAGCAATTTTTTTTTGGTCAAACTTCTGAAATTCCACATTAGTTAGTTAGTTATTGCAGGTGTTGACTTGTGTAAAAAGTATTTTAATTGTGCTAAAATTGTTAAATTGATTGAGATTTTATTAATCAATAAATTAATAAAACGTAGCTTCGATTTTTGTAGCTCAAAATACATCTTTTACTTTTTTTTTTTTACCTCACAAGAAATAAAATAACTATTTTTCAGCTTCAAACTAGGTAAATATTTTATTCTTTATAAGTGCATATATATTCATTTTCGATATGCTTAAGCGTTGATTGATAGAATTATCCGATAATATTATTGGTGAAAACTAACAAACAGCTAGTAACTTAATTGACACGTACATGTATAAGTTAAACCAAATAACATTGTTATGTATATAAGTTATTATGTTAATATTAACTTGTTACATTACATTAACGCCAAACATAGAAAATCATTACACTATAAATGAATATAACTTCAATTCTAATAAAATCTAAAATTTCAAAAAACAAAAATAATTGTTATTGAAGCTAAATGAAATAAAACAAGAAAAAGGAAAAAAAAAAAAGGTTTATAACTACAGGACAGAAGCAGTTGTATGAGCCGTTAGCAGTTAGATCATAGATGCTGTTTGTAAGGTAAAAATAATGACAAATTGGACCATACAATGACCTAATTTAATTTGGTTTTTGCTTTTTCAGTCTTCGATATTCGTATTGGAATCTGATTAATTAATTTAAAGTCATAAAGGTGGAACATTCTCTTTCAAAGACGGACTCCATATTCAATGCTTGAATACGAGAGTTGAGACCTTTGACTCAAAAAGAAAATACTATTTACTACTCCACCAAAATCGTTACTGATGATTTTATTAGTTTCTAGACTAATGTCTTTATTTCATTATGTTGTTTTTTTATGTATAATATATGTAACTTTTTATGCATGGAGCCACCCACCCACCCACCCTACCCTAGGGGGGTGGGGGGTAAAAAAAACTTGGGATTGAGAAAATGTAGTGTATAGAGGCGTGAAAAAAATGTTATGATGGAGGTCACTTGGTGGTTGCATGGAGAGAATAATATTGTCCCATTTTCCCCTTCTAAAAGTACAATATTTTAGCCAAATTAAAGCTCAAAATTTTGTAATAATTCCCAATTTTGACTTTTGCCACAAGTTTAAGGGATTTTAATTTTTTTTGTTTCAAGTGTTGATTATATATATATACATAGAGAGAGAGAAAGTTAGAGTTTTATTTAAATATTATTATTGTGGGAAATTTGGGGATTTAGTTTTGAAATATTGACAATTTTTACTATAGTTCTTTGTAATATATAGGCTGGAAAGTATTGGGGAGAGGTGATTAGATAAGATATCGCACAATTTTTATATTATCGAGGACATAATTCTAGATAGGAAGGAGTGAAGGTCGCATATTAGGGTAGAAGGTTAGTAGAGTTGGAGTGTTGTCTTGCCTTGCAGAGGTTTAGGTTTGTTAGTGTCTTTCGTAGTACTAGTCATACCCGTGTAGTTCTTGTCATATGTTGTTGTTATTGTTTCTTTCTTGCAGATTTTACAATACTTTTCTTATTAACGACTATGTTTTCTTCTTTTTTTACTTGAATTTAATGCACTTGAGCCGAGGGCCTTTCGAAAATAGTCTATCTACCTGCACGAGATAGTGATAAAATCTGCATACATTCTATCTTTTTCGGACCCACTTATTCGCTCGTGAATCTTCACAAATTTTCTTTTTGCCGGTTAAAACTAAGAACAATCTAATTAAAACTTTCCTTTTTTATGTTTATTGTCTCTCTTTTTATATGTCATCCTAATGATTTAAAGTGCCAATTTAAGAATTTTGAAAATCATGTTATATTCGAAAAGCAAAAAAATTGTAAAAGGGTGAAAGGTGTGGGGAGCAAAGTGTTAAACGTAAATGTTAATTATGTTAAATTAGGTGATAATTATGCTTTTGATAACTAGTAGCTAATTAATAACAACCAAATATGGCATCATATCAGTGAAAAAATTAATTCTCTTTTTTTGAATGAAAATGATGTAATTGTTTGTCATATTCGTTCTCGTAAATTTTGTTAAACCTTTTCGTGTGATAATTAAACAATATAATGCATTTTTACTGGGCGAAAACAATTTTGGATATATAGGTAGATGAATGATGCAATGACACGAGACAAATGCATTGAATTATATCTCTGGGACAGAGACTACTTATTCATAAATCGTGAAAGATAAACATGATGGGATTTGGTATGAGATTGATATTCCAATCTAATTGGTTCAACAAATTTAACATTTTTTTTGTTTGCTAGAGAGATCTAATTAGATAGGTATTATATATATATATATAAATAAGAATTGAAATTTGGATTTGATGTTCGAACGTATCGAAAGGTGATATGTGCCAATATGATTCAGCTTAGCAAGAATAGTACTGAATATAGCCTTTTGATACGTTCGAACATCAAATATATGGATTGAAATTCGGATTTGATGTTCAAACGTATCGAAAGATAATATGTGCCAATATGATTCATCTTAGTAAGAATAGTACTGAATATAGCCTAAAGTCATATCCGATAAGATTGATAGCTTAAGAATAACATTAGCAAAAAAATATATAATTGATAAATCAGATAAAATAAGCTCTGATTATTAATATATTGCAGAAAATTCCAGATATAAAGTAAACAATAATTATAGAGTTGGAGTAAGGAATCTAAAATAAACTTAATAAAATTACTCTGAAATTTTAAAAAGGGAAAAAAACAAATATTATATTTTTAACTAGTCGTTTGTCTATAATTTGTAGAGTTAGTAAACAACTCATAAAACCAATAAGAATTGTGTTTATTTTTAATCACCTTTATTTTTAATCAGAGTTCTGAGTTCTTAGTTCTTGGGTTCGAGTTTTTCCTGGATACACAGTTGCCTTTATTAGGAAGTGTTTTTACCCCAATATGAGGGTTCGAATTTCCCTGGATACAAAGTTGCCTTTATTAGGAAGCCTTTTTACCCCAATATGAAACTTTTCGACACGAATCTAAATTTAGTTAAACTCTAATATGAATATCAAACATTTGATTAGAAATTTAAAAAAAACAACTCATATAACAAGCAAACCCAAAATTAAAGTCAACACACATAGATAAATTTAACATGCAGCTGGTTTCAATTACTCTAAACAATCATTTTAATCATTCCAATCAATCAATCATAGGCAGCAATTCATGCATACACCTCATATTCCTTTTGACAATGTTAGAGTTTCAGGTTAAATTATATGCATCTCCATCAGTCGAATACTTATTATCTTCACCAAAATGTTATTACTATTGAATTTCAAATATTATTTATAAAATTATCACTTTATCTCTTATTATTGTACTTATATAAACAATAATAAGAATCACGCTTCAATCACAAATAAATTATGCTTAATTACATGACTCCTTACTTAATCGTACCATATTGTTTCATTTAAACTCATTTTAGTTTTACGTTGGTTGCCAGTCTACCATACGTCTACAGTCTCACAACGATTTCCACACCCAAATGCTACAATAACACTTCAAAAAAATTATTTTTTTTTGGAAAATTTACTGAAAACATGGTAGCAAAAATTCATGAAGATCCAGACAGAGATGAAATATAAGTTA
This sequence comes from Solanum etuberosum, assembly GCA_029582245.1. Lineage (NCBI taxonomy): Eukaryota > Viridiplantae > Streptophyta > Magnoliopsida > Solanales > Solanaceae > Solanum > Solanum etuberosum. The sequence goes on along the minus strand of JAJONR010005368.1, from coordinate 16,337 downwards.
TCTTAATTTATACGTCAATTTTATATATTTATTTTATATTAATTAAAAAAATAGTTTGTTTGACAAAAAACATAAATCATCTCCCAACAAAAATTTTCCTCAATGAACTCCGCCGAGACTTCCGCGGATAGCCCATAATTTTTAATTATTATCTTTTTTTGTACTCAAACTTTCTTTAATTCTCTTTCTAGTCCTCTTATTTATTTATTTATATATGGTAAAGTAAGACATATAAATTCCTTTTGTTTAGACTTTGGAATATAAAAAAATAATTGTGTAACGCCGTAGAATTAGGTACGTGAATATTGTTTTCCCTTTCGTCGGAATGTTGGTCAAAACACCACATTCCTTCTAATGGAACCTAACCAATTACATTGTCCATTTGGTAATAAGAGTTTCTTGGAGGGTTTAGTGAAATCCCACTAAGACAGGTCTGGGGAGGGTAGAGTATATTGTATATTCATACCTTATCATTACCTCCGAAAGGTAGAGAGGTTGTTGTCGAAAGACCCTCGGTTCAAGTGCATCGAACTCAAATAAAATAAGAAGAAAACAACGAAGAAAGCATAATCGTTAATAAGAAAAATACTGTAAAGTCTATAAGAAAGAAAGAAACAAGAATCAGGGGCGGAGCCATTTTATGGTCAAGGGGTTCTTCTGAACTCCCTTTGGCAAAAAAATATACTATTTATACATGATTAAAATAATTTTTTATGTATATATAGTATATGACGAACCCCCTTCGATTAGTTTGTGTGTTTATTTCTTCATATTTTGAACCCCCTAAGTGAAAGTCTTGGTTCCGTCACTGAGTCAATAATAACAACAATTACGTGTGATAATCGAAACACAATACACAACACAAGGCAAGAACTACACGAGTACGACTTGAACTACGACAGACACTAATAAGTCTACACCTACGCACAACAAGACAAGACAATACTTCACCCCTACTAACCTTCAACCCTAATACGCTACCTCCACTTATTTCCTATCTAGAATCATGTCCTCGGTAATATGAAGTTGCGTCATTTCCTGTCTAATCACTTCTCCCAAATACTCTGCAGCCTACCTCTACCCCTCCGAATACACGTACCCCTACAATCAGCCTCTCGCACCTCCTCAATGGGGCGTCAACGCACCTCCTTTACACATGCCCAAACCATCTCAATCTCGCTTCCCTCATCTTGTCTGCCACATAGGCCACTCCTACCTTCTCTCGGATAACCTCATCCCTAATATTCTTGTCGCTCCTAATATATCCACACACATCTCCGCAAGAACATCTTCTGAACATATAAGTTCTTGACTTACCAGCACTCCACCCCATACAACAAGATTTATTATATATACATATTCTTATCCTACATTTCTGTAAAAAAAATATTATTTTCATAACTTAAATTCGTGTTATTTCAAAAGTAACTTACAGCTAAATGGATCAAATGAAATAAATTTTTAAAAACCATATCACAATCAATTTTTAGATACAATCATAAAAAGGGTCATTTCTTAAAAGAGGTCATAGAAAAAGAAAAAGAAAAATACTTAACTTTAACTTAAGCAGTTAGTGGCGGTTACTAAAGTGGTTAGTGGTTAGGTTAAAATGACAATTTAACCTTAGGACAAAAAAACCAAACCACTAACCATAGTTAGTAAAGGTGATTTTAGTTGATAAACGGCCGTTAAATTTAACGTTTTCCGTTAACAGCCTCTATATAAACCACCTTCAGAGGCCGTTACGTTGGGCTCAGTGCAACCTTCTTCTTCTCTGACTCTCTTTCTTCTTCTTCCTCTGCTCTGTTCCTTTTTCCGATTTTTTGAAAGAGGAAAAATGGCAATGGTTTCGAAGAAATGGCTTTCGTTTAGCATCAGTTTTCTGCTGCTTTTGTTGCTTCTCGTCGGAGTTTACGCCGCCGGTGTGCAGAGCAACGACGGTTCCGACACCAGGTGTGTTCGAATTTCTCTGAAAAAGCATTGATATTCGCTTTTTGTACAGTGTTTGAAGCTTCGTTGGAGTTATAACAGTGAAATTTTAGTAAAAGTAGAGTGTGTATTTGGCTTCTCTGTTACAAAATTCATCTGCATTTTCGGAAAATTTAAACATAATTTGTGTTTCATGGCTTCTCACTCTTTTTTGCACCAGGTCCGTCGAATTTCTCTGAAAAAGCATCTCTATTCACTTTTGTACAGTGTCTGAAGCTTATTAGGAGTTTTAACAGTGAAATTCTGGTAAAAGCAGAGTGCATTTTTAGCTTCTCTGCTACAAAATTCATCTGCATTTTCGAAAAATGCAAACAAAATTTGTGTTTCATGACTTCTCACTAAGTTCTTCGAATTCCAGCTCGTTGGACTCTCTCCATTGAAATTTTTGGGATATTTTGCAGATTTCTAGAAAATTCTGCGAAATTTGCTGTTTCAAGCTTTATTTTCGTAAATTTTGGGATATTTTCTTCGTTTAAACTCTTCTCGAAACTCAGTTTTTGCAGAATTCTTAGAAATTTCTACGAGTTTTACTTTTTGAGCTATTTTCAACCTCTACATCACACACAAAACACTACTGTTAAGCTTTTTCATACTGAAATTTCTCTACATTTTACCTAAAGAAACTCTACATTTTGGTTTTGGTTTAACAGGACTGTTGAAAAAGAGCAGTTGCTGAGCTCTGAAAACTCAACAATGGCGGTGAGGTATGCAGAAACAATCTCAGCCGTTAGTTTTTGGTTCCAAAAGTATTTACTAAATATCCACCGTTTGATCTCACTGTTCCGATCCAAAGAACTTTGTATTAGAATCAATCTTAGCCGTTGAGATCCTTTATTCCATTAGATCTGAACCGTTTAATCTGTTAAAACATTCATTTCCCACTCATTGGATTCCTTCTGCTCTTCTACCAGAAAATCTTCATTGGTTCCTCAACTCCCTTTCTATTCCCCAAACTACCGCTGTAAAACTCCTTAATTTACAGATTTACTAACCAAGCAGTAGTAAATTTAATGGGTAGTTTAGTCATTTTGCTTATCTCGCTCAACGATTCGCCTCATCTCACAGTTTTTCAGTTGCACTTTTACGTATAAATATATACGTATAGAGAGAGAGAGTGTATGTATAGGTTTATACTGCATTGAGCAGTGTAAAGAAAAGAAAACACGCAGTGAAAGTGTAATGTGTGTTGCTTTTTAACAGTGTACTTTTTGCTGCGTGAAATAGTGGATAAATGTCGGTTGCTGCCTTTGTTTTTAGCTGAGTTACCAAAATACCCCTGCTTTTTTATTATTTTTTTTGTTTTTATGTATTAGTCTGGAAGATGTTGAGGAGAAATTAAGCAAACATGCAGTGGATGATCCTGAAGAAGTTGTTGCCATGGTTGCAGAGTGAGTTACCTTTTCCTTCTCTCCTATAAAAAGTTTGTATTAACGCGTGAAAACTGGTCCGGACACAAAAAACGAAGAAGTTTGCATTAACTCACAATAGGTTTTGGTTGTTAGGAGTAGCTTATTTTTTGTGGTCCTATTAAACGACTCCTCTATGGCAGACCTACTCAATCCACCCCCACCCCCCACCCTACCCCCACATGGTCCAAACATCTCTTGCATTCTCTACCTCCACCCCCTGCCTTTTTAGGGGTGGGGTGGGGTGAATCTATATTTGTGTGTATGTTCTGTTTATTGTGTTGGCAACTTTTAGTACTTGTTTGATTATTTAGACATTTCCAGCATTAAAAATGTAGAGAGACCCCCTAGTGTAAGATCTCTACTGTCTCCTTGTCCTTTTTTCTAATTCTAATTAAAAAAATTGGCTATAGTTTCTCAGGTGTAGGATAACTTAATATGGGAAAGTCAGTTAAATATGATATCTTTTAACTCAACCAATAGGCTAATAGCTTCTATTTTGTCCTTTAAAGACAATGAAAAAGGTTTGGGGGTGGGGGTGGGGGGGGGGGGTTATTGTTATTTGTGATCTGTGGAAAGTCATTAATTGACTGGTTACACATGGTGGAGTAGTGAGTTGTGACAGTTTTTGTTAGTGCATGTGCATGCAAGAAAATATACCAAAATGACAGAGCAAACTGAATGGTGCAATGCCTACTAAATTACAATTGGATTATAGTCACTCAGATTATACTGTTTTCTTTCAATGATTCTTATCTTTTTTTTCATGTGGCAGCAATACATCACCTATGTCTTTGGCTTTTTAAACTGTAGTGTGCCTACATAATTATTGTTTTGCCTATTTTACCAAGAAAACAAACAACCCAAACCTGAAAAGACCAAAATAGTCCTTGTAGGATGACAAAATCCTTTAATGCATTTTCACTGGCTCCAAACTTATGGTCCCTACACTTGTAGCCGTATAATATTGCTAGTTATTCCCACCGACACTCTTCAAAGTAACCACAAAAACAGTATTTTGAATTTGACTATCCTATTTCCATTCCTAGGAATAAATGAATTCCCCTGTTCTTAGACACAATAATTTTACTTTAAAGAAAAGAAAGTGATATGTTCCTAAGATACTGTTCAATGAATTTACTGCCAATGTGTGAAAATGAAAATGACAATTTTTTTTTTATGTTTAAATAACTATGTTTTGGGGTGCTAAACAGGAGTATTAGAAACAGCACTGAGAGGCGAAAACTTGGATATTTCTCATGTGGGACAGGAAATCCTATTGATGACTGCTGGAGATGTGACCCCAATTGGCAAAAGAACCGCAAGCGTCTTGCTGATTGTGGCATTGGATTTGGGCGCAATGCCATTGGTGGTCGTGATGGTCGTTACTATGTTGTCACTGATAATCGTGACGATGACCCTGTTAACCCCAGGCCTGGAACTATTCGTCATGCTGTTATCCAGGAGGAACCCCTATGGATTGTGTTCAGTCGCGACATGGTCATTCAGTTGAAACAGGAGCTCATTATGAACAGTTTCAAGACAATTGATGCACGTGGCTACAATGTTCACATTGCCAATGGAGCTTGTCTCACGATTCAGTTTGTTACCAATATTATTATCCATGGCCTACACATCCATGACTGCAAACCAACTGGAAATGCCATGGTGAGGAGTTCAACGACCCATTTCGGCTGGAGGACAATGGCTGATGGTGATGCCATTTCTATCTTTGGCTCAAGCCACGTATGGGTTGATCATAACTCACTCTCTCACTGTGCTGATGGTCTTGTTGATGCTGTAATGGGATCAACTGCCATTACTATTTCTAACAATCATTTCGCCCATCATAATGAGGTGCTTTTAATTCTTGAAACTAATTTTTAGATTTTTATCTCTGATTTCCAGAGCTGTGGAGCTAACTTCAGGGGCTCTTTTTGTTAATGCAAACAGGTCATGCTATTGGGCCACAGTGACTCCTACACTAAAGACAAGCAGATGCAAGTGACAATTGCATACAACCACTTTGGAGAGGGTCTCATTCAAAGAATGCCTAGGTAATTTCTGCTCTTGGACTTAAAAATCCGAACAAGTTGGAATTGGCTATATAATTACCATTATTTGTCAATCAAAAGATAAAAATTTCCTTTAGAAGAAGTGTAATGATGTGAGGGTTTATGAAAAATTGCAGGTGCAGACATGGCTACTTCCATGTAGTGAACAATGACTACACTCACTGGGAGATGTATGCTATCGGTGGAAGTGCTAACCCCACCATCAACAGCCAAGGAAACAGATACCTCGCCCCAACTAATCGTTTTGCAAAGGAGGTAATTTAAAAGCCAAAAACTGTAGATGATTGCTACTTCATAATGTAGTGAATTAAACAAAAATACTAATTCAATTGAAACGCAGGTAACGAAAAGGGTAGACACAGCAGCAGGTCAATGGAAGGGCTGGAACTGGAGATCATCAGGAGACTTGATGCTTAATGGTGCCTATTTCACTCCATCAGGTGCTGGAGCTTCAGCAAGCTACGCAAGAGCTTCAAGCTTAGGTGCCAAGTCCTCTTCGATGGTCGGTGCCATTACTTCAAGTGCTGGTCCCCTTGCCTGCCGTAGAAGCCGCACTTGCTAGTACAGCCAACTTCACTCTACTCTATCATTTATACAGATTTACCAAAAGAAAGTGTCCCTTTTTCTTCCACTGTTAGATTTCCATTCTTAATACTAAAAAGCACTACTCTATAGTCCTCCCAAATCAAAGTTATATCCCATTGTTTGTCAATCAGTCCATTAATCATCTATTCCATTCCTCTTGGCAAGTGTACATTTTTTACACTGTCAATTCATCAGTTCCTATCTCAAAGCGTTGTGCAACCTCGGCCTGATTTCAATTCAAGAAAAGCCAATGTCTGTTCTTGAAGCAGGTGCAGAAGCGTTGTCCATGCCCGATTTCTTGTATTTTTTTTATTTTTTTCGATCTCAAGAGTTCTCATCTTCCTCATCCATTGGTTTCTTCTAACCACCACCCGCATTCTATCTTTGTGATGCTGTCTTGAGTCTTTAGTCTGCTATATTGTGCTTTGGCTATTGTGTTTTTTTGCCTTTTTTATTACTATAGGAGTGAATGATTTTGTAAGTTTTTTCTTAGCTTTTTTGAGTCATACAAGCTATATAGTGTGAATTGTCAAGAAAAATGTTATTGGAAGGGAAAGAAAAGAAGAACCTTTCTGTTTGAAATGATGCAAAGTTACTTACTACCTTTATATATTACCTTTTACTTTCTTGCTTTGTCATTGTCAATGCAAACATTAATATCATCTTGGTTGTGACTTCTTTTTTCTTTTTGTGTTAATTATCATTTGATATCAATTACACTTGTCCAAGTTTTGCTTTTCATCCTCCTGGTAGTTGCCATGATGGTGGTAGCATGTGCTTAAAGATTGCTAAAGAGTGTAAAACTAACTTTAGTAATGACTAATGAGTATGTCTTTTGAAGTAATGAAATACTGTTAAACTTTGTAGATTTAACTCCACTTAAGCATAATGTAATATTTAATGATGAAAAAGATGTTGTGTCACATGGGCTTACTTTTCTTAATTCTATATGATTTTGGCAAATTACCAGATAGTTGGAGAGATGATGATGTGTCATTTTGGATAAAATTAAATATAGTATCTCTCAATCAAGAAAGTGGTTGACAACTATCTATTCTATTCAAGCTCATCTCAATTCAATATTATAAGATAAATTTAGACAAAAAGGAAAACATATTGCTCCATTGACTTGATAGAGGACAATAAGCTAAAGAGTCTCAATTTCACATTATGGAGGGAAGAAAGGAATTAAGATATGCATGTGAGGATGGACCCCATAGGGCATGTGACCTATTCTTTAATTTTGCCATAGCTTTTGAGGGGTGGGTGTCTTTCAATATTATTCTTAATGAGATGACCAACTTACCACATGTATGTATACCCCATGTTACATGTTACAGGGTAGATTGAAAAAAACATAAAAAAAGAGATAAAGCCCAATTTGGAGTTGTCACATTCAATACAATTACACAACCCAATTTAAATCCATGTTAATATGATTATTGAGTCCCAAACACTTTTTATGTGTACTTTAAATATTGGATGTTAGCCTACTGCAATCCTCTTCTTTATCTGGACTTGACCAGCAATGTGAGCATAAATTATAATGTAGTATTTTTTAAAGGATCTACTTTCCTAATCACATGCTTAATTGTTTCATGAAACTTTCCTCTTTATACTAAATTGCTAAGTAGATCAAGAATATGAGGTACAATTGATTGATTTCAGCTCAAGTGGTATAATTAGTACCCATCCTTTTTTATGATAAAAGGCAAGATATTAGAAAATAGACAAGATCAAATTTGGTTAACCACAATGATTATTTATGCTGGTGAGTCTATTCTAGCCTGAGAGCAAAATGATAAGTAATTATCATAATTGATAACACAACTAATCATTTTCATCTTGTAACCTTGGATGCCTTTCAACTTTTGTACAATATGGTACCAATTGTTTTAATTATAGTTTCTTAAACAACACTACTCTTTCTATGCTATGATAAGAAAGGTCATCTAGACAAAAAAAAATTAAAAAAAATGATTTGTTGTCTAGAGAACATGATCTTGGATGATTTCCGACCTCGTAAGCTAGCTTTTAAGTTGAGTTAGATGTAAGATACAATTTCCTAAGATCGTATCAAGTAAGATCCGGTTTACTCACTCAATGATCACTCCAAATGTCCAGTCCTGAACGTTGCAAGGGAGAATATTAGAGTATCAACATGTTGGTTGAGGGAATGATGGTTATCAACCTCAAATGGTCGTGGGCGATTATCATTTCATGCTAGCTTATGGGATTGAGTTATATCAAATATTCATGTTCCTGAGCCTACCCCCATACCAAATGAAACTTAAAATAAAACGAGAAGTTGTGCTAGATCGTAAAATATTTTAGCAATAATCATAAGTTCTAAAATTTCACATATCTCATCCTTCACGATATTTTATCTAGGAGAATAAAAGAAGCTTACATTGTCATCAATTATAGCTCTTGAGCAAGAACACGAAGATTATGTCACTACCGAGGCATGCATCCTAGTTTTGGGTAGTGGAGTCGGTCTGGAAAGTGTATCGAGCCTCAGCAAAGTGTAACTTCACTAGTTCAAGAGCTTTACCCCGGTGAGAAATCTTGTTCTTTTCTTCCTTGGGCATCTCAGCGTAACTGCAACACAGTTCTATAAGTTAGTACTCTCTTCATATCAGATGTTCTTACGTTCAATAGGAAAACATTCTCAAGGGGGAAGGATTTACGTCTGGTCATAGCCATGAGGTTGAAATATCGGATCCCATCCGAAATCATTGGGTCCCCTAGCTGGTACTATCCTTCCCTGAAGAGGCATGTTCGCAATGTTAGTTCTATTGTTCACATAGTTCAACAAAGAAACATTAAGCGAAAAATCTATCAAGTTTCATGAGTTCCTCATTATAGGATAGGATCCAAAAAATTGTCTTATAAGGATGTTAATGTAGGGAATTTTCGGATTATACTCTAAAGTATGTAAATAGCGATAACACACTTGAATAAATATCATCAAAAAGTTAAAGTTCAACAGTGAAGAAAAACACAAAACCAAGATTGGAGGAACAGTCTATGATTTGACCAAGGAAATCTCATGTCTTATAAAACATGGCAAGAAATTCACCCGAAGCTCAAAAATTGAGAGCTTATAGACATGCCTATCTCCTAGGACTATTTTTCATCAAAAAACAAGAAGAGAAGGTAAAACCACTTTCACGAAGAATATCGTATATCTCTGGAGTTCTCTTAGTTGAGTGAAAACTGATGTGTTGATTCTATGGTGGCGCTAACAGAAAAAGAAGCACCATTGTAAGAAATATAGGAACTACTTTCGATTTCTCTTCATAATAAAGAAATAACCAGAACTTTGGTACTTAATATAAAACGAAATAACCACCAAGGACCATTCTAGTTTGAAACATAGCCCTGATCAACAGAACTAATAATGGAAAAATTGTACACAAAGTCTAAAGGAAGAATTCATGGATTACAAAAGCAAATACTTACCAGTGTTTTCCCTACAAATGTCATTGGCTCTGTATTTGGCCCAAGAGCAAGCGAAAAGATACACATGGCATATGCTGCTTTATCCTCATAAGCCATCAATAAGTTGTTGAGACCTAGAAAATCTCCGGAAAAAAAATTAAAAGCAGAACAGAAAAATAGAATGATTTAACAGAAAAGGAGAACACCAAAGAATAAGTTCAAGGCAATTATATATGAGGAAAAACAAGCTAAGCAATTACCTTCATGACCGATCTTCTGCAAAAACCACTTGCTGCAGAACGTAATATGGCAAGCAATCCCAGACATAAAGCAACAATTACAAAGTATATTATGTTAATGGAAAAAGAGAATAGTTAACAAGAATTGGAAAATAACAACATAAACAAAAATTACAAAAAATTGGCATGTCCATCAAAAGGGAGTTAGGCAGAGCATTTTATTAAAATTTAGATTGAATATGATCCAAGAAGGTAAGTCAAATCTTTGGAAAGAATTCCAACCTCTTATAAATTCATCTCAATTCGTTAATGTCCAACATTCTCTCCATTTTAAGAGACAGACTTTGACTGGCCTGATGTATTAATGTAAGGTTTTAACTTTTATTAAGTAGTAAAATAAGGGTTTAAAGAATTGGAGATAAAAGAGAAATTATTTTAGAGTAGAAGTGTCTCTCATAGCATGTTTACATTATCCGGATAGTATAAAAAGTGCAGGAAAAAAGTTCTCCGTCTAGGTAAATGATATGAGCAGGGTACATTCTCAAAGGTAAGTTCCACAATTTCGCGTGCCATACACTTTCCATAACCAATTTCAATGTGAAAGGTTACCTAAAATCCAATTATTAAAACAAGATTCTGTCCATTAAACAGTGACTAGCGATTGTAACAAATTTATTTTCCTCCTCATGGTTATGCAGTTTTAAGTTCATCCAACAAGCACTCCTTGTTGTCAAAAATTGATCTAGAAAATAGTTTCTACCTGTTTGGATTGGCTTTTGGCTTATGACTTATAGGATTCCTAACTTATGGCTTTGGCTTATTTTTGTTGTTTTGGCTTTAAAATAAGTGCTTATAAGCATTTTTTAACTTTACCCAAACACTTCAAAACTGCTTGAAAGCTATTTTGGCTTTAAAACACCTCAAATAAGCCAATCCAAACGGGCACGAAGTAAACACTGAAATTGGACTACTGGTCATTTGGTTGAAGCAAGTTGAAGTGTTGAACAAGAGTTAACAATTGTAATGACTCACACACATCAATGTAAGTCAACTTTCCCTATTTTGTGTAAAAAAATTCATCGCAAAACATTATCAACAATTTAACACAACCAAACAGTAGAAAATGGTTTCATCAAGGAAAACATTATCAACAATTTAACACAACCAAACAGTAGAAAATTGTTTCATCAAGGGAAACATTTGTTGTTAGGAAGTATCTTAAAGCATACCAAACACAACTTATGATTCTGAGAACACTAAACTTTATAAACCACATGCCTCGAGTAAGGAAGTAGCTTGTAAGTACTAACAGAAGTCTAACTGACTGAAATAACTTATCAATATGAACAAACCAAATATTTCACACACATTGAAGTTTCTTAGTTCAATTTATCTGTGAACAGATACAAATTGAGAGCTATAGGCCTCATATTGAGGAAACGGCACAATGGTTTATAATATCGGTCAAGTGCAATTAGCAGAATTGCATAACAAGAAATATGACTCTAAATATCATAACGGATATTATACAAAAGTATAAAAAGAAGAAAAAACACTTAACTCAAGAGCAGAATGATAAAAGAGAGGATGAACTTACATGTAAGGCCCTGCAACAACAAAAAAACTCAGCACCTTAGTTCATTGTCACAACTCAAATAAAAGAACATATACTGATATTGAAGCGTGTACATAAGTTTGTTGAGTACCTGGGAGACCCTTAAGGGCGTTGAAACAAAGACAAGTATCCTCAACTAGCACTGGTCCATCCACCTGAGAATTTTCCAACTCAGTCAATTTCCCAACGGTCACAAACAGTGAATTTAAAATCTATCTCTCATAGATGGGCGAAAAAAACTACAAGAGGACAATTATAAAATAAACAAGTGTCATATCTCAATGAGTGGTGGTTCGTGTATTTAGCACCATACTATTAAATATCAAGATATTAGCATTATATCACTTGTCTCATATTAAAATATCAAGACATTGCAAATGCTCAGGTGAAAATGAATAGTACAAGATACCATAAGGGTTCAATATCGCAATAAAACCTGAGTCTAAAGTTGAAGCAGGAACAATATGACGACAAAATCCTTCAGAAATTAACCTAAAGAAACCAGAATTTATTGAATAACCATAGAGTGGTAGGCAAAACTACCACGTGGCTTTGCTGGTTGGAGGTCGCACGTACCTGGTGGAATATTCAAGGTGCTCCACTTTTATCCCCAAAAAAGCCTTAGGAGTGGACTACTTATAGTGCTTGGTTGAAAGGATCATTCAAATGGATACTCTTAACAGATTAACATTATACACAAGATAAGAACTTAAAGTACTATACCAAAGTTGGTAGACACGGATTCAACTAAAATCTAATAAAAGGGGAATTGGCACCTACATGAAATGTCTGCTTTTGCTATTGCATACAAACAGACAATACACACTCATAAGTTGGGAATAAGTGCTTATAGCTTATAAATTAGGAATAAGTGCTTAAAAGCTATTTTGGCTTAAAATAGCCTAAAAGAAGGAAATCCAAACATCCTCTATAGTACTTAGTTGAAAGGATCATTGAAATGGATGCTCTAGAGTATTAATCAGTATAACTTTGGCAGACATGGATTCAACTAAAATCTAATAAAGGGAGAATTAGCACCTACATGAACTACCTGCTTTCGGCTTTCGCTATTGCATACAAACTAGCAATACACACATATATGCATATACAATATACGCAATAAAGCCAGGGTACACTACCTCTTTAGCAGCAATTCTTGCTTTTTCTTTGGATATATCTTCAGGCTCACCTTGAAGTTCTGGCACTAAGATCAAATTTGACATAAAGGGGTTCAATTTCTTAACAGAAAACATTGAAATTAAGCTCAAGTTACATATATAAAATCAAAAACACTGTGAACTTACAGTCGAGCTTAAGGGACTGAAAGGGAATAGACTGGCCAAGAATTGCCCTAACTTCCTCCAACTTTTTAGCATTTCCGGTAACAAATGTCACTGACCGCGGCAACACCACCCCAGAACCCACCGTCCTCGCCGCCGCCGCCATTGTCCCTTTCTCGCCGGAAAAAAATTGCTCAGTCAAAGGAGGGAGATTTATGGTCTATGAGTTTTTGTGCTAGCAACTTCAATTAAAAATAAGTATTCGTATAAACCTTTTTCTTAATCAATATTTATACTAATTAAATGATAATTTGATGGAAAAATATCATATCAAAAATTTAGAAAATATAATAGATTTGAACTATTGAAAGTCGTAAAAGTTAGAAAGAAAATATAATCATACAAAATTGAATCGATAAAGAAATAAATATTTGAAAGATATTATCACAAAACAAATATTGTAACTTTTGGACATATTAATTAGTGTTAAATTTATTGATTCTCAAATTTAAATTTCTAGTTCGATATTTTTTTAATAAGAAAGTACATTGTCTCCTACTTATCTCAGTAATATTGAGTTTGTAACTTTTTACAAACTTATATTTAATCTTAGGTATATTTTAAAGATAATTGAAAAATTCAGTTTTTTTTATTCAAGTTATAAGTGATTATAAAAGGTTATTTTTCCCTAACTAATGTGTATAGGTTCATATGAAATGAAAAAATAATATTATAGAGATTAGAGTAATCACAATTCACACCATTATGTTAGCCCTTTTGTGAACATCATATTAAAACTATGTAATTCGAAATTATACAAAGTGTTAAATAGTTGATTTAATTAGAATATCATTTATGTGCTTCTTTAACCAAAAAAATAACAAAAAAGTGGTAGTTTAATTGAAGCAAAACATCGGGTTTGACCGGCAAGTAATCCTTTCACGGCACAGAGCGGAAACTATTCGTTGCTATGTGAAAAACCAACCTCACACAGTCCACTTTAAGGGCACAGAGCGAAAACTATTCGTTGCTATGTGAAACCAGCCTCACACAGTCCGCCCCGCTTTAAGAGCCCAGCAGCCCATTCCTTTAATTGGACCACAAGGCCCAACTCTCTACTTAGATTGGGCAGGCCAGATATAAAGCCCACCAGGCCCAACCTTTCTGGAATAGCCCAACATTCCACCACATTATTGCCCCACTTAGGTTACTGAGCTCGGCGATTAATATTGTCTCATAGTTCTTTAATATATGAATGAAAATAGTTGTTCATTGATGATGTGGGAAAAACTTCATGAATTATTTAGTCGTGAAAAATAGAAAATAAATAATAAAGTTCAAATCGTTGATAGAACATATATATTTAATGATGTTATAAATATAATTTATAACGAGAGGATTTTTCATCAATTTCATTAACCATCTAAGGATAATTTTTATCGTCAGGAACAAACATGAAGCACGATAAAATTTTAAAAAATATTTACCTATAAATCACTTGATTTTATCTATTTGACATGCAATGAGGACAGATTATGAAGGGTGACAAGTATGTTATCAGCCGATGCATCTTCTTGCAATCCTTAGACCGATGTCGATAATCTAACATTAGGCACAAATAAGTATATACCAGTCATTTGCATCCGTTTAAACATTGTATTAGTACCAACTAGAACATGCATGTAATAACTTACAAAATCTTAGATCATTGTCTAATATTTTTTCATACGACTTTCAATTTGTTAAGAAAAAAAAGATCTTTCCGCCATGAACGAGAAATTTCATAATTGTAAGAGAAATAAAAAGAAAATCTTATACTAAATCGACTACGATCGAACAATTTTTTTGTTGAAGAAAATGAGATGTTTTTTTCAGAGGATTAATTCGTGGCCTATTTCTTTGTTTAGATTATATAATAAGATCGAAAAACTAGCCCAAATATGTAGTTGACTGGATGATTATTCTCAAATAAAGTGTTAAAAAGAAAAATGGAAGTCACATGATTTGTCATAATAATCATGTGACTTAACTTACCCCTAATCCATATTTAATACTATAATTTAATTTAATTTATGAATATGCCTTTCTTTTGTTTTCCTAATAATTGAAGAAAAGAATCAATACCGCAGACCAATGTTCAAAGTTTTTTTTTAACAATATCTATATGAAGACTTGAGTCAAGAAAAAAAAAAATTAATTAATTAATACTTAGCTATTTTAATTTAGTATAATATTTATCATTAATGTCTATGAGTCTATCTACCTTGCACATGACAACAATTATTTTTACCCAATAAGTTTCACCTCTTGTTATTTTTCTCATATATAAAAGTCTCTTTTACCCTTTTTTGGTTAATTATTGTTAATGTTGATCACACTTTATATGAAATATAAATTTCTAAATATTCAAGTCTTGCTATTAGAAAAAAATTCTTATTTCTGTCTATTAATAAGATAAGTATATACTATTCTTAATTTACCAGAAAACTATTGATATGTATTTGATGAAGTTTTTATTAGTTTAATCGATATACGAGCTACGTATATATGTCATGCCCCAATTCTATTTACTTGAGCTTTACGTATATACGAGCTACGACGCTATCCTTCTATAAACCTTTCTTTTGTGTAACAGTCTACAAAGTTCGATCGAGAAACGCATGCACATGATATCAAACCCAAGATGCTCTTCGAAGATGTCTTATTCAGCGATTAACGAAGATAATATCTCAAGATGCTCCATTTGGAAGATGTCTTATTCAGCCAATTCAGCGATCACCGAAAAGATGATATATGCTCTATTTAAAAGATATCTTATTCAACCAACTCAGCAACCACCGAAGTGATTGGTATCTTATATTTTATTATTATTTAATTTAATAACAAGAATATATATATACACTCATTGTCCCTTTTTTATAAGCCAAAGTGTGAATGAGTATAGGGGTTTTAGTTGACACTTAGACATAGCAAGACGTGTAAAGATTCCAATAGGGAGAGTTTAGTTTTCCAAGGCCACAAATATCCTTATTTTAGGGAAGTAGGTTCTTCTTTGCAGCGCCGTTTATCTTTATCTTTTTTGGACCTTATTGTCCAAAACCTTTTCTTTATGGACCAAGAATACTATATAGTAAAAAAATAAAATCATGATAATAATTATTTTTTAAAAATAATACCTAAAAGTTACTATTTGTGAAATTTATCCTTTTCCCCTTTAGGCATACTATCATTCGATTAATTCAAATTTTCGTCGATAGATTACCTAAAAGAGGTTTGTTGAAAAGGAGGTTATTATAATGGGGAAATTAGAGGAAGTAGTCGAGGGGAGAGGTGAAAATAGAATTCATGCCTTGTGTGTATAAAATTCACATAATTAGATTTACTAAAGGAATCGAGCGTTATATATGATAAGATTATTAACTATCTTTGATAGTTATTGAATTATAAAGTTTGAGGTATAGACTTATACATAATCAAAACGATTATTTTATACGTATCAATTTATGTGGAAAAAAAATTATACACTTTTTAATTCGAAAACACTTAATTCAATACTTCTCATTTTACAAGAAATTTTTTATTAACTATATAAATATTACAAGTTCAAAAAACTTTTAGCATACAAAAGCTATGGAATAATTAACTCCACAAACTTTTAAGTTTTATTTATTTATTTCTTAAATTTCCTATAAATTCAAATTATA
>JAJONR010005367.1:0-61459 GCA_029582245.1 Solanum etuberosum | reverse complement strand
TAAACTTCATTCTGATGGAACTCTTGATCGGTACAAAGCTCGATTGGTGGTCCTTGGCAACAAACAGGAGTATGGTGTAGACTATGAGGAGACTTTTGCACCTGTAGCAAAAATGACTACGGTGCGAACTATTATTGTCATTGCTGCATCACAAAATTGGCCTCTTCATCAAATGGATGTCAAGAATGCTTTTCTTCATGGTGATCTCAAAGAAGATATTTATATGAAACCCCCACCTGGTTTGTTCTCATCACCTACATCAGATGTTTGCAAGTTGAAGCGGTCTTTATATGGATTAAAACAAGCTTCAATTCTCTTTTGAGCAGAGCAAATATGATTCGTCTTTGTTTCTTCGAAAAACATTTGCAGGTTGTGTTCTTCTTTTGGTGTATGTAGATGACATTATTATCACAGGAACTGATTCTTCACTAATCACTAGCCTCCAACAGCAGCTTAAGGATTCTTTTCATATGAAAGATCTTGGTACTCTTACATACTTTTTGTGGTTAGAAGTTCATTATAATTCTTTAGGTGTGTTCTTGAAACAACACAAATATACTCAGGACTTGATTGCTTTGGCTGGTCTACAAGAATCTAACCCTGTAAATACTCCATTGGAATTGAATGTAAAGTATTGTCGTGCGGGAGGAAATCTTCTTCCTGAATCAACTTTGTATCGATAATTAGTTGGGAGCCTAAATTATCTTACTATTACTTGGCCTGATATCTCTTTTGCAATTCAACAAGTGAGTCAATTTATGCAGACTCCACGCCATCTACATTTGGTGGCTGTCCGTCGCATCATTCGATATATCTTGGGAACATCTACTCGTGGATTATTCTTTCCTAGTGGTTCTGAGATTCAGCTTAATGCATTTAGTGATTCTGATTGGGCTGGATGTCCTGATACTCGTCGCTCTGTCACGGGTTGGTGCATGTTTCTTGGAGATTCCTTGATATCTTGGAAGAGCAAGAAGCAAGACCGTGTATCAAAATCTTCCACCGAATCTGAATATCGAGCAATGTCTACTGCTTGTCTGAGATTGTTTGGCTTCGTGGTTTACTTGCAGAAATTGGATTTCCTCAATCTAATCCCACTCCTCTCCATGCTGAGTGCTATTCAGATTGCTACTAATCCAGTTTATCATGAAAGGACCAAACACATTGAAGTAGACTGTCATTATATCAGAGAAGCTGTAGATAAGAGAGTCATTACTCTTCCACATGTATCCAGTGATCTTCAAATAGCTGATGTGTTTACAAAGTCTATGGCACGACAACGTCATCAGTTTCTGGTAGGCAAATTGATGCTTTTTGATCCACCGGTATCAATGAGGGGGGATGTTAGCATGATTGGATAGGTTCTAAATATCTGTACATATCTATGTTATAACTCTAAATATTTGTGTAATGATGATAGGAGATAGCATAGATTAATGTAGCATATTTTCAGAGATATTACAATTAGGAATAACATATATTTAGGGATATATAGCAGATTTTTAGGCATGTAAATCAGAATTCTTTCTATTTATTAGAAGAACTCTCATTTGAGAGCATTCATTCAGCAAAACTGACATAAAGTTCCCTTGTAATCTGAGGGACCTCAAGCTTAAAAGTCTTAGCTGTGCTCAGGTGACTTAAGTGGAACCTACTCTTTTCACTTTTTCTCAGGACTCTACCTCTAAAAACTAGTAATTTTCTAAGCATAGGAATCACAAGTGGATTGCTTGGCATTTATGAGTTGTAGAAAAAGTGCTATGACTCGGCAAATGGCAGAGCAGAAATAGATACATAAAGTACCCATGGAATAGGAGGGATCTCAAACTTGAAAGTTTAGCCTTTCTCTGGTTACTTCTGTGGAACACAACAGGTCCAGGATAACTTCAATGTTCTTGTGAGATGGAATATGCTCTTTTCACTTTTTCTTAAGATTCTTGATCCACAAAAGAATAAAGTAAAGTGCTACATTCTCTTTTAAACCATATCTATAGAATATTTGTTAGGATTATCCTCCAGGTGCAAACTTTGATCCTCAACTGATACAATCTAAAATGAGGAAGCCTTATGTGTGGGTTTCCTTGGTTCACAACTTCACATAATATGTAAAACGACCAATAAAATTATCTTTAGGTAATATGGTTTTGTTCTCTCCCTTGACGTTAAGGAGTTGGGATAAAAACCTTGGAAACCAAGGTTCAAATTCCAGCAGAGACGACATTACACAGATTTTTCCGATTTGCCTAAATCTTGGTAAGCGGAATAATTTGACACCCGTGCTGGTGGGAGGTAGCGAGGGAGTCGAGCCAGGTAAGGGCAAGGGGGTTCGAATCCCCTTCGCTGGAAAATTACATTGTATGTACACGGTTAAAATTATTTTTAAGTATATATAGTGGATGTTGAATTCTCTTGACTTCTTTGTGTATTTATTTCGTCATATTTTTTAACCCTCTTAATGAAAATCCTGGCTTCGCCACTGAGTTGAACATTTTGGACACCACCTTGTGTGTGTGTGTACGATATAATCTCGAGCAGCAAATTTGCACGAAATTAGTTATTCACAGACAAGAAATAAGATTACTATACCTGGATTTTGTTGTGGAGTCAACCAGCAATGCAGTTTGATATTTTCAAATTGAATTAGAAAAATCATTAAAGGTGTTTTGTTGTTTTAATAATTTTATTGCATTGGAATCACTAGAATTGCTCCATGATGGATTGCTTGGCTCTTATGAGCTGCGGAAAAAGTGCTGGTGTTCAGCAAATGGCATGGCATAAATAGATAGCTAAAGTACCCATGGAATCAGAGGGACCTGATCCAACTTGAAAGGCTCAGGAATAACTCAAACAATCTGAGTTGTTTGTCCGTTATTCTGGGTGGGAATAATATTGGCCGTGACACATTGATGAGTATTCTTTCTCTTTGCTAGTGAGTTGTGAGGTGGTTAAAGGTTCTTCTCTTCAACGAATAGCAGTGCAGAATTGGATACTAAAAGTACCCAATGATAAAAAAGGACCTAAAAGTGAATGTCCAAGCCATTTTAGGATGAAATTTCTTAGCCACAAAGTTCTTACCTCCTTACACTTTCATCTTATTCCTCGATAAGCTGAAACTTGCCTTGTTACTTTTTCAATGACTACTTCACATCAAAAAAGGTTTAATATGCTTTCCTTATGCGTCTTGTTCAATCAGTTGCATATTTTGATTACTAATACTGTTGAGGGCTTGAGGCCATGAATACCTCCTAGTAGTATGCTTCACGGTTTACTGTGACTTGAAATCCAATGAATTGGATCACATGGTTTGCTAAAGATAGATGAGCAACTTATTAACCTGCAAACAAGTATGAAGAGAGCAGCAACTATCTTTATTGATAGTAGTCCTTAGTGGTAAACTGTTTTGGTAGTAAATAGAGTAGTGCAGAAATAACTGAGCAAAATAATATTGGTCGTGACACACTAATGAGTATTCTTTTTCTTTGCTAGTGAGTTGTGAGGTGGATAAAGGTTCTTCTGTTCAACGAATAGCAGTGCAGAATTGGATACTAAAAGTACCCAATGATCAAAAAAGACCTAAAAGTGAACGTCCAAGCCATTCTTGGATGAAATTTCTTAGCCACAAATTTCTTACCTCCTTACACTTTCGCCTTATTCCTAGATAAGCTGGAACTTGCCTTGTTACTTTTTCAGTGACTACTTCACATCAAAAAAAGGCTAAAGTGCAATATGCTTTCCTTCAGCTTAAGACTGATAAAAGGACATTGTCTTTTGATTACTGATACTGTTGAGGCCATGGAATACCTCCTTCTTAGTGGTAAACTGTTTTGGTAGTAAGTAGAGTAGTTCAGAAATAACTGAGCCTAATAAGTCATGTCTGCTTGATGTAGAAGGAGAAGATTCTATTCTAAGCACACCTCTTTCCTTTTGAAGTTGGATTATGAGGCAATTTGTTAGAAGTGCGCATGAGGAATGCATAAACCTTGAAGCTAGATGCATCGCAGACTTGGTGTTTTGCGTTGCTTAGGCAGTGTGAGGTCTGTGCCTTAAAAAGACAGCCAACTAATTGCTTCTTAATAAGTTTAAGTAATTTATAATGATTTTGAAGTGATACATCACTTGTTAAGAAAACATTAAGGAAAAATGTTAGTGATTCAAAATAGGTCAATAAAATACTTTATCAAAGCAAATTAGTCAATAAAATTGAATTAGAAACTTAAATTTGCATCTTTGCAATGGAATAAAAAAATGACTTTGAGCTTTATTGACATGTTTTTATTATGTTTGCAATTTTATTCTCAATTCCTTTGTCCATATAAATGCTTGTTTGTGTTTATTATTAAATTTACTTCTTCATCTTCGTCTCCTTCATTAACGTGTGCTTTTTAATCGCACTTTGCACTTAAAACCCGACCATACCCTGGTTTCTCTTCTTACCTTTTGCTTTTGACAACACCAGTTTGTTGAATCAAGTAATTTTCTTACTGCCAAGTGCTTTTAGTTGATTATATACAAACAGTTAATGAAATAGATGATACATAGAAGTGAGAACTCTTTAGATTCCAAGATAGGAGGATCACTTTAGTAGTTGATTGACTTGATGCAAGGGTAAATACAGATGATTGGTCGTAGAGATTTTTCATTAGCTTAACAGATGTCGTTCCCCAGTCTCCTTGCTTCTATCGCCTTTAGTTTTCCTTTCACCACTGACTAAAGTGCTTCTTTTTCTTGAGAAAATTACCTATTTCCTTGCTGATTACAAATTAGAAGCTGTATGTTAGCTTTTTTAGGGATATCGTGTACCTTGATTCTTTCATTACACCTAAAAGTTTGATGATCATAGCAGTATTTTGCTTACGCTTATGCAGTACCATTTTCGGCAAAAATATTGTGATTTCCTATCCTTGGAGAAGTGGACCTTTTATTCTTTATCTTCAGTGATGGGATATTCATTGTATTGAAGGAGAATCTGGGAAGAGGCCCTGGACCAAAAGCAGTTATTGATGAACATTATTTGTCATCCAAAAAGAGTATGTTCCAACAAAAAGATGACCACAGGGGAAAGCAGAAAGCAGAACTCAGCTTCAATTATATTGCACCAGCACACAATGTCATATACAGCCACTGAGCATCGAGAGGTCGTCGGTAATTTTGCTTTTCCCATTACTTGTGGCTGCACTGAGCTCTTTTAATGTGGAAAAGTTATATGCAGTCAATTCTTTTTTTCTTTTTTCTTTTTCCCTTTAGGCATCCAGTATCTATCTATGTGTCAGGTAGGTCCACTAAGGAGGTAAGCATTTCTTACTAAAAGTTTTTCCATTAACCCGAGACTTCTGGTTGAGGTTGTTGATGTCTCATCCATCCCACCACACTCCTTGTTACTGCAGTCAATTCTTTGCTTCTCGCAGAACTAGTACTTTTTGTCTTGTTGGGTCAATCCCTTCACACTGGAAGAGCTGTTTCTTTACTTCTTCCTGAGAAAAATTGTACGTATTGACTGCAGCGCGGTCTACAAGGAAGAACTCTTTTTACATATACAACAAAGCAGAGAATTTAACAAATCCTCTGTGGAAAACTGCTGTAGTACATTTGTCATTATCCAATAGCCTTAGATCGATAATGACGTAAGAGATACAATATTAATTCTAGGTTTAGGGGCTTGTAGTTGATCTTCTCTTTGTTGCATTCAGAATGAAGGGACAATTCCATAACTGCTGTCTGTCATTAATTGTGTGGAGAACATCTGGTCTACTTCAGCCTCTACGTCCGTTCTCTTTGCAAATCGGCCTTTGATTCTTGGCCTTGTTTCTGCATAGGCTTTTCTTGAAGCATACCTTATGGTTTTCTCAAATTTACGGTTCTTCTTCTTCTCTCTGTACCTTAGGACTCTTGCTTCTCTGTCCATTGGAGTAAGCTGGGGAGGAATCTGAATTGGAGGGCCTGAGAACAGATCGATGGTCCCTTTTGGAGGTCGTGGATGGGAGTTTGAAGTTTCACTTTGTGCAGATTCTGGAACAACACTGACATCCATCGACGAGATGGAAACCTGATGATACATAAAGACAACAAAAACATGAGTGGTCAACTTCCCTATTCATGTATCACTTAAAAAGATAAATTATAGTTAACTGTCCATAGAAAGTGAAATTAGCTATGTGAAAAAACATGTTAAAATACATCTAAGTGTAATTATTTTTATAACATTAGTACATATAAGTTAGATCCATAAAAATTTCCTTGGTCCATTCAAGAAAACAGACTAGCTAGACTACAAGATTTATCCTAAGGATCTGCACATAAAGCAACAGCAACATCTGTGTAGCATGTCGCTGATTATTAACATAAACATGGTAACCTTGTGTTAAATCAAGTGTCAAAAGAAACCCAAAGTCTTTTATTTTTCATTGTTTTTATTTTAAGTTTCGCTTAGAAGAGCTCATATTTGAGCTAAGGTCATATTGGTTTGTTTTTATTTTAAGTTTAGCTTATAGCTCATATTTGAGCTAAGGTCATATTGGTGCACCCGAAGTCTTCAAATCCTGGGTTCGCCTCTCCTTGAATATAAAGGAGAATTGTTAAGAGTTACTAATTACACATTATTTCAGTGTCAAGGAAGGTGAAGAAGAATCTAAACATCTTTGTTTATTTGGGAAAGAGCATAATATTCGGTAAAGTTTAATACGACAGCAGTTCAAGGGCCAGTTTAGGTATGTAAAGGTAACCATAATAGCAAATGGGCACCTAAAATGACAAATCCTCTGTTGAAAAAGGACGAAGTGCTGGAAAAAGTAATTCAGAAGCTAAAAAGAAGTGTTAAAAAAACTGAGGTTGCACAGAGTAATAACTTCGTAAGACAACTCACAAAGTGAGGTATATCGATACAGTGAAGAAAACTTACACTGTGACTCAAAGAAGCAGGGTAACCATATCCAGTGTTAGAATTGTCATACTCCATTCCAAGCTGAAAATTCAGGTGGTGACTTTGTTGTTGTTGTTGCGGTTGGTGGTAAAGAATCAGAGATTTTCGCTGTCCGTTTTGAACTGGCACAACACTATCTTCAACATAGCTCTTCTGAGGAACAGAGTAACGTTGTTGCTGCTGATTAACACTGTACTGATCGTTAAATTGACTATCCCCTCCATACTCTGCAAGATCCAAGTAATCATCCACTACTTCCCCACCAAACAACATCCCATAGTTGTTATTTTGATTGTTGTTGTTATTGTTAATGTTGTTCTTATTGTTATTCTTAACAAGAGGATTCAACAACAACCATGAAGCTGCTTCATCTTCATCTTCTTCATCTATGGTTGTATCATCTGCATCTTGAGTCAAACTCAAGAATCCATCATCCTCCGTGCCTTCCCCTGTGGTCCCACCGATCATCATAGAACCACCGCTAACTGTGTGAACAGCTGGAGGACCATAAAGGGTTCCTGGATATTTGAATCAGAGACTAATTTAGAATTTAAGTTTGATGGATTCAATTTTTACATTTTTTGAAATTATGGTTTAGAAGTCATATTTGTTGAAATTTTTTACATGTAGGAGTATATATGTTGCGTGTGAAAAAAGAAATGGTGGCTACCTGGAATGGGCATAATTGGGACACGGTGGTGACGACGTGCCAAGGGGTTTGCAGAATGGATGTCAGCATCGCAAGAGGCACAAAGTGAGGCAGCATCCGCTTTGCAAAGAAAGGCTGCAGGGGCACGCTCGCAGGCTTCGCAAACCCATACACGCTCGTGGTGAGAAGCCATGAGACTTGCTGCATGTATGCGGGCATCACAGCCCGCACACAAATAGGCGGAATCCGCCCGACAGTAAACGGTACATGTTGCGGAATGGCAACTGTCACACACCCTTGCCCAATTGTTGCTACTTCCATCAAACCCCACACTCTTCTCTTTTTTCAACATTGGACTAATTTTGATTTCTCTTTTCTTTTCTTTCTTGCTCTCTATTTTGTGTTGTAAAACTTGTAGTTGGAGTAGTGAAGTTGAGCAAGAATGCTGGAGACTTATGGGGCACTGTGAAATGCGAAGGGGCAAAGGAGGGAAAATGACAACTAGGCAACTACCAAGTGGGGAGAGAATCCACAGGTGACACGTGGAGAGAAGCTGATGGGTAGGAAAAGTTGTTTCATTATCTTGTGGTGGCTGGTGATTCTGGTGGGGTCAAGCAACAGGGAGGTTGAACAAGTGGGTCCAGGGGCCTTTGGCTTTTGGAATCAATTGAGGTGGGAGAGCTTTGTCCAAGAGATTGCCTTTTAGGGGGAGACTAGAGAGATAATCACACGCCCATATAACTCTATTTAAGCATTTTTATTACAATTTATGTCAATATTTTATTCAATATAGCAATATGATCCTATTTTATTCAATATATCGAAAAATTTCTCGAGACTTTATTGACACACTTTCCATTGTTTATCAGGTCTCACTGTATGTGTATAAATCTATTCACACATAACATTGGTGCACTCTGATGCATAATGGCGTATGCAAGATTTTGTACAGATAGTACCAGCCTATTGTCACAATTCAGCTTACTTGTAAGTGATTGTGTTTAAGACGTGATGACTTAACAATTTATTTTTATTTTTACTTGGAAACTTTGCCAGAACGTTTTGAATTGTTTGATTGGGAACGTTAATTAAGAAACTGTATATAATTGTATAGTTTAATATTTAAAACGGTATATCATGTAAGGAATGAGACATCCATTGCGAAAAGTTTGAAACTGAAAGCTGGATTCTTGATTTCCTTTTTCTTTTAAAAGCCATCCGATCTTCGAAACGGATAAGGTTCAATTTTGCCTTATTACTATGTTAAATGGATTAATTTTATCCTCCGTTAATTATTTGTGCAAATCCTCTCCACTCAGTAGCCACAGCCACAGCCGCCGTTTACAATTTCGTCGGAAAATTAAGTTGTATATGTATGTTAAATTTTACATTTAGAAGTATATATTTAAAGTTGAACACCCTTGACAAAATATGTTTTTGGCGCAGTGGTAATGGGTGTCATTTGAATGAAGGAGTTTTGGGTTCGAATCCCAAATATCACAATATTTTTTTATTTTTTTTATTTTGATAGCCACACGTCATTGTTCTTGAACACCCTTAATAAAATTTCTGGCTCCACCATTGTCTCGACTCACTTCTTCCACCATTAGCAGCACCTTGTCTCCTCAAACACCACCCATGACTAAGTGTTACGATTATATTTGGAGGGAGATCTTAATAGTGGAAGAAGTTGAGAGGATGGTGTAAAATGGGTTGTCACGCCGTGTCCACCTCATCAAATGACACGTGGGATCACGGTCCATCTTGGACAGTCCTAATGGAAGAGAAGTGTATTTAAATTTTTTAGGTAACCATAAGTGTATTTTTATACAAATAAAATAATATAACGGAGAAGCAAACATTTATAAATTGTTATCAGGTAGCCCCTTTTAAGACTGCTAATTAATATAACTGACATTTATAAAATAATTGAAAACTAGTCATAGCACCCGTTTATTTTTCTTCTCCGACACTTTTTTCAAAACATTGTTTTACTGTGAAAAGCTTCAGTTTAGTGTTAATCGGAAGTTATCATTCTTGAATTCGAAAATAGTAATGCACACTTATTTATTTATATTAGAGAGAATTGATTTTGTAGTCCAACTATAATTCTTCTTAAACCTTAAGACTTTTTTTTTTAAGAGAGAACTTTAATTTTACATACACGCAAATTATTGTGAGAGCACATTCCCAGGATACCGACTACAAATGCTACGTACGTACGTGTGTTCTGTTACCAATTCCTAATGCACAGGAAAAAAACGTCAGAGTCAACTCATTCATTTTTCTTGTCCTTCAAATACTCATATTGTTTAGGATAAACCCAAAAATGTATTCTGTTGAGAGACCTCGTGGTTGCTGCTCAGTCAGACATTAACACAATTAGTAAAGCTGACTCAGATGAGTTTTTGTGTAAGAATTTCACCCAATGGGTTGCTGCCAATTGGAAGTAGTTGCAGCTGCAGCTGGATTGAGATCCACCCTTAACCACAAGTTTTAGTGGGCTAGAATTCAGGGCCTAATTCACATGGATTTTGGGCCCAGTTGAAAGGTAAAGCCGCAATCAAAAACTTGATGAGATGGACAATGGCGTTCCTAACCCCAAACATTGCTGGCCACTACTCTAATATCCTTAGCTTTGCATTTATTAGATTTGGATTTGCTGTCTTAATCATCTTCACAATGTTGATAGACATGAAAAATTAAAAATTGCTCCATCCGTTCTATATTAGTTGATCAATTTCTTTTTTTACTAATTCACTAAACGTGAACACTTTAAAAAAGAACTAATATAGAAAAAGTTTAATTAGTTGAATAATTAATATGAAATGATCAACTAATAAGGAACAAAAAGGGGGTTGAACATGGGGGCTTGTTCTTATTTTACCGGAGGGGGTTGAATTAGAGAGAGTAGTATTTATCTTCATCCCCAGCCTTTTATCTCAATTGGCCTCAAAATGACTTGCATTTTCATTTGTCAGTTATTCAATTGATGACCAGCATCCATAGAGTCAGTCAATGACCAAAGTTTTGACCATCATCCTTCTTATTGTTGACCAGTGGGACTGGCAGCATAGTAAAACTCCTTTCAAAAGCTTGCGTCAAACATGCATCATTGTTTTCTTCTCTAAAATTTTAAGGTGTTATAATGTGTAGCTATCTTTTTTAAGTCAATTCAAACGGCTCCGTAGTTGGGATTTATCGTTTCTTCATGATCGTAACAATCACTTCAAGCAGTGGAAAGAACAAAAGATGTGTTCCAAGTCCTTGGGCTGTTGAACAGAATCCAACCACACCGGAATGGATGGTACAAAGTCCTCCAGCTTTTCATACTTTTGGAGAACTTCTTTTTTTACCAGCCGAGCTGCCCTGTCAACCCTTTGCGGCGCTTGCTTCCTAGCTAGAACTCACACAGCACAAACATCATAAATGAGAACTAAGCATAGTCTGACTCCCTAGCCCGAGTAAAGTAATTACTCATCTTCTCTTTTTTCACAGTGAGTGACAGCCTACAGAACTCGCCATTTTATGGAATGGTTATACCAACAACAAAAGAGTCAAAAAATTTATTAAGGAGATTTTGATAAAGAGGAGTTGGGATGAAGCTAACGTTCTAACTCTGCCCCTAACCGACAGTGCATATCTATCAGTACAAGTGGAGCTTGTCTACATTAGGCACATGGGAGTTTCATGTACGATACGTGGCAGCCTTTTCAGTCATTCCGTGATGACAATTGAAGCGTCCCAAAGTTAGATAGGCACTATACAAGTAGTACTTAAGAGCTAGGAACATATATTACTCCCTCTTCACATAAAAAAATAAATCTGTGAAGATTACAAATTTTTTTAAAAAAAATCTTTTTATTTGAAACTCTATAACAAATCAAACTATATCACGAAACGAAGTAAAAAGGAATGTCAGGTGCACAAGGAGCACATGAATCAGTTGATCAGAAAGAGGGAGAGAAGAAGCCTAGAATGGAATTCCATTCAAGTGAAGATGAACGAACGCGGTATTCAAATTGAGAAACTTCAGGACAAGGTGGAAGATGCCGCTGGCTTAGGAGGCCCTGTTTTTGGTGCTGGCAAGACTTGGGCGTTACTGGCACTGCCCAGTAACAAATAATTAATGTACAACTTATATTTTTACACAAGCCTCGTGGCTCGTACTATGTTTTTTCAATGCGTGATGAAGAAAAGTTACACTAGTTGTAGTAGTCGATATGTATAGGGCTTGAAATAATCCAAAGTTGGTAAACAATGATTCCACGCTTGCTTTAGTCTATACTTTATTTTAACAAATTATTAGTACTCACTATGTTATTGGATGTAGAATTTTAGAAAGGGGAGTTCTTTTAAATTTGTAGTCTTGTCATAATTTTTAGACATTTGTATAACCAAAGTTATTTAATTAAAAGTAAAAAGGGAACTTAAAAAATTTGAACATAGAAAGGTGATTTATTTGGGACAAATTAAAAAACCAAATATATATCACATAAATAGGGCAAAAGGAGTATGATTAAGCAATGAGCCAAGCCTGCGCTTCATTAAGTATTGGGCTTTTGGGCGTTTGATTGTGTGATTTTTGAGAGCAAGCCGTTGGAGAGAAATGAAGAGGTGAAATTGGTTGGGTCGAAAGTAATATGGGCCATTTGAGTCAGGAGGACCTGGGCTTTGACTTTGAAATCTCTTGCAGCCAATACTATATAATTCCAGGCCCATTTGGATGGCAAATTTTGACTGTTATATGACTCCTTTTTTTGTTTAAAAATTGAATCCTAAAGAAACCTCATTAGAGTCGTAGTGCTTATGTGATTTTGACCGCAATATGTATCTACTAATTTTAAACAGCCATATGGAGTAAAAGCCTTTTTGTTTTTGATTAAATCATGTTGAGTACTGCAAAATTTTAACTCTCCTCTGATATCTATCGACTGCATTCATTATTATTTTATTCTAAAACATTTAATTTCAGTAAACTTGTGTGCTATCTTGTGTTGGGGAAAAGGACAAGAGACTTTCTTTTCATACCTCTATCAGTTAAAAAAAATAGACTTGGCTAGACGCTAGTTTTATATGGAAAGTTTGTCCGAATATTTTCAATTGTTATAGTAAAATATTATTTTATATAAAAAAAACATAATATAACACAAGATTAAAAATTGGTTGCGAAAAAGACATTATACTGAAAATGTAATATACTCCTAACATAAGATCAAAAAATGGTTCTGCGTAAATGTTACTGTAGATAATAGTTGTTATAGAGAGGTCTCATTGTTATGGTAGACGATGTATGTCATTTGTTTTTTTACACTCGTCAAATTGGATAGCACATTTTTGCGATTGGCTAATAAATCAATAAGAAATTTCATTGGTGGACCACTGTGTTTTCTTGGATTCCTTGCTATTATGAATATTTACATCTTTTATGTCTTTGGTGTGGCTTCGTGCGTTGCACTAAAATATAAAGTATAGTTCTAGCTTAGCTAGCTAGCAACTTTTTCTTAAAGATTAAACCTCCAGAAAATCATTAGCTTCTCCACCAGCAATTCCATTATCATCTTTAATAGCCGTTGCTAATCATTATTATGCATGCTAATTACTAATCCAAATGATGTAAAAAGCACAATATAATGCTTAAAAGTTCATTTCAGATTTTTCAAATTACAACATTGTCTAAACTACAAATACAGGTTGTACGAGGAAAAAAATCGAACTCTCGATTGAAATCATTTAACTTAAAATGAACATATACAATAAAGAAATAACAGAACACATCAAAGTTCTTTGAATCTTTGATGGTTCATTACTATACATTACCAGATAGTTTAATAAATTACCTCTCTAAGTGTGAATTTTACTTTTTATAAATATGTTTAAATGGCTTGCTCACCTAGGACCAGACAGCTCCATGGCTTGTACAAGTAACAAAGAATCATCGGTGAGATCTGAAAATCTCTCGGATGAGGATAGCTCTTTAGTTTTGTACTTGTTACTACCATCAAATTTTTGGGATGCTTCCCATCTCTCTGCAAGTCCATCACCTTCAAGCATTCGAACGATTTCAGACATTTTTGGTCTGTGGCCTGGAAGATATTGTGTGCATAGCAGAGCAACTTGAACCATTTCCTCTAGCTCGATTCGATCATAGTTGATTCTCAAATCTTTATCAACAAGGACATCAAGTTTCTTCTCTTGATGAATTTTCCTAACCTGATATAATGTACACCAAATGTTACACTTTATAGGATATACAATGTCGCGAAACATGCCATAACATTTCTCTGACTATAAGAGCATGTCGTTAAGGGTAAAATGAGAAGTCTAAAGTTAAATAGTTTTCAAAAGTGTTAAACTTATTTGAGTCTTGTCAAATTGATACTTACCCAATCAAGCATTACCCCCTTCTGGTTAGCTGCTTTTCCAAATTCTATAGCTCTCATTCCTGTGATCAGTTCAAGTAGAAGGATCCCAAATCCAAACACATCTGTTTTCTCAGATGATTGGCCTGTTGATAAGTATTCAGGGGCTATATGCCCTACTGTACCGCGCACAGCGGTTGTGACATGTGAATCCTGGTGATCTAAAAGCTTTGCCAGCCCAAAATCTCCAACAACCGCCTCACAAAAGTCATCGAGCAATATATTTGCTGCTTTAACATCTCTATGAATTATCTTTGGATCACATTGTTCGTGAAGATATAACAGTCCTCGAGCAGCTCCTATAGCAATTCGCTTCCTTGTTCCCCAATCCAACACAGGTTTTACTATAGAAAGTAACATGGACTATATTTCAGCAAAAGACAAATAAGATATCTCAAATGCCACTTTGCTAATTTCATATGTTTTTTTACCTCTGAGACGCGAAGCTACACTACCATTGGACATAAAAGGGTAAACCAAAAGCTTCTCCGACTGTGTCATACAAAATCCAAAGAGCCTGAGGAGGTTACGATGCACTGCTAAGCTTATCATTTCGACTTCTGTTTGGAATTGTTTCTCACCACCAATTGCGTTGCCATCATTTAGCCTCTTTACAGCCACAGGAGTACCGTCTGGGAGAAGGCCTTTATAAACATTCCCAAAACCACCTTTTCCTAAAATGTTTTTGTTGCTGAAGTTGTTGGTTGCAATTTGGAGATCCTTGAATTGAAATCTTCTCAAATTTCCAAGGGAAACTTCTTCATGATGCCGATCTAATATTAGCAAATAATAGAAATGAGTATGAAGCAATGATCATAACTTTCATGAGAACATTGAGCTAAAGTTTAGAACAGATGACCAACCTTTAACATCAAAAAAGGCTTGTTGATTGTGTCTATGCCTTGACCATAGAAAGAGTCCAATTCCAAGAACGAGCAAAGAAATGCAACCAAGAGTCGAGCCAAATACAAGGGCGATTTTATGACCTTTTTGCTTCCCAGAAGGCGAAGCTGGATAACAAACACGGAGCAATAAAGTGAGGTGAAACAGAAGAAATGCAAAATCAGAAATTACAGGTAAGAAAAAATAGTTAGATTTGGAAAATGACATTCTATAATGCATACATTCTGAACCATTCAATGTCATTGACATTGGCAGCAATTGCATTCCATAGCAGTCTGGCTCAGACCCCGTCTCGCAGATCAATGGATTTCCAACAATGCTACAATCACAGAACAACATAAATTATTCTTAACATTCCAGCTTTCTATTAACAAGACATGAATAAACTGTTAAATAGCTTACTTGAATTTCTTAGCAGGGAACCTAGGTACCGGTCCACTCAAGTTATTGAAGGATAAGTCTCTGAATCAAAAGGTTAAATACCAAAATCAATCTCAAGTTTTGAAAAGGATAAACGGAAAAAGATAAGTAAAGCAATAAGGATTTACACTAGAGTAAGCTGTGACATGTTGGCTAATGAGACTGGAATTTCTCCTGATAGACTGTTATTGTTGAGCCTCCTGAACAAATTAATATAAGGAAACTGATATTGTAACTGTTGGAAGATAGAAAAAATGAAGCATAAAAATTGAAGTTTAGTATGAGAATTGGCTCTCTGTTAAGATTCTTACATGTACTTGAGGTCACTCAAGTGTCCCAAAGAAACAGGAATATCACCAGTGAAGAAGTTATCAGAAAGATCAAGAGTCTGAAGTTTTGAGAGCCTTCCAATTTCTTTTGGGATTGGTCCTGTTATATTGTTATTCTGCAGCAATCTGTTTCAAAAGGAAAAAAAAATGGTTATTCAAGAAAGTAAACAGAAAGAATCAAGAAAGGTTGAAATGACTGATTTTAGTAACTCACATAATCTGAAGATTTGTCAAATTGCCAATGCTAGGAGAAAAAGTACCAGACAGATTCTGGCTTGGTGCCCCTCTGCATAATACAGAAAGGTAAAAAAAAAAAATCAACTTTTGAATTGCAAAGACACAAACAAAGAAAAAGATTTCATCTTTGCAAGAAATACTTACAGGCCAATAACCAAACTCTCAGAAGAACAAGTAACCATAGCCCAACTACATGGATCAACAGAAGTACTATCCCAATTATCAAGAACCCCATGAGGATCCTTCAAAGCAACTTTTATGGCCATTAAAGCTTGCACTGAGAAAAAAAAGAAGAGGAACAGCCTAGATGAAAACTTGGTATTTTCAGTATACATTATGCAGAATTTTATCAAAATAACACTAATTACCTTCAAAGTTGACACCTTTAGGAGAAAGCAATCCTGCTGCAGAACTCCAAAGAGCCAAGAATGTAGCCACATACAAGAATGCAACCTTTATCTCTCTTTTATTTTCCATTAAATTTCAAGAAAGAAACAGAAACTCAAATGAATACCAGAGAGACAAACCACTCTACTGGATTTTCTTCTAATGGTCTTTTAGATTGAGAACAAAACTATAGCTTTTGTATGCCAGAAAATCATTTTATTACTGTCTTGTCAGTCTCCATAGAAAGAAAAAAAAGCAGTCTTTGTAAAAAGGAGAACTTAGCATGCCTGTCACTGGGGACAGACCATTTGTAAGGAAAAGAATATATTAAAAAAAATTAAACATTAATAAAACAGATTAGAGGGAGTTGCTTGGATGATAACCACAAGGTTGTTAGTTCGAGTCACCAAGATAGGAAAGATAGTAGCTCCTGGGGAGGTGGTTAAAAAAAACACTACATTAATAAAACAGAATATACTTTTAAGTTTTACCATTAGTCTAAATGGAAATCTAATTGCTACTATCTTAATCAAACACTTTGTCTTGTTGAAGTATAGACATAGAAATGACAAGTTTTCTAATGGACCTCTCTTTTAAGCTTAAATCAAAATCACTCTTTGAAGACAAATAAACAAAAGCATTAGTGTAATGTGCAGCTATAATAAGACCAAAAATTCCTCATGGGTGAGTCAGTCACTAGCTAACTTATGGCTTAGAAATAAGTTATTTTTTGTCATTATCATATGAGCTTTATTGTGTGCAATAGTATTAATATTTTATTTTTAAAAATTTGGGAACAAACATTTGGGATGTGTAAGAAAGAGTGCAAGTAATGGCTATGGGAGTTGGATTTGCAAGGGAATCCAACATTCCCTGAGTTTGGCCATTCAACAAAATCCCAAAAACTTATCTGTTTTTTAAAATTCTATGTTTTAAAAAGAGGCTAAGAATGTGGGAATCTCAAGAAAATTAGGCTAGAGATTGGTAATGGGTTTGGTGAACTGACCAGTCACATAGGCTAGGGACCCAAGACCACGCCCATGATGAGGGGTATCTTTGTTGGCTATAACAATTCTTTTTATTATTTTTACCAGATAAATATTTTTTGCATTATTACAAATGTAATTTAACATGTTATAACATGTTATCTGTTTTAAATAAGAAAGAATATGTCGACATTTTTAAATTTTATAGGTAAATTACTGTGATGTGTTTCAATTGAGCACATGAAATACACATGATAAAATGTTCATATTAGATATTCCCATCTCAAATTTTTAAAGAAGCTTTTGTGCATATTCTCAAAAGTATCCATTTCATAGACACATTAATCATTTAAAATATGCAAACACTTTTTCAAAGTATAAGTCTAATAAAAACAATTTATTTTGTGTTTAAATGCTCAATAAATACAATATAATTCGAGTGTGTCTAAATAAAATTTACTTAGGCAATGTATTCGATCTTAAAATAATTAGTTCGACCTATTATTTGGACAGCTATATATATATAGTTAACTTTATATATGTAAAAGTATATTTTTTTTACCCACACAACATTTTTTACTACCTTTATGATTGATTGCTTGGGGAAGAGGGGCATGATGAATGTACTTTAATTGATTCCAGTATGGAGTAGCACACTATTATATGTTGTTTGGAGTAGTTAAAAATAACATGATTTTACACGCTTCATGAGACTGTCATTCCAAAGAAACAAACTTATATTTTTTTATAATAAAAGAGAAAAGTAGTATAATATATAGTTGATAAAGCTGAAGCTGCCCACCTCCATCCTTTCATGCTCCCTAAACATCATTGACAAGAATTTCAATTTGTTGTGGGTGGACAATATCATGCATCTCTCCTTTTCTTGCTTACCTTTTCCTTTTCTTTCCAATTTAAATTAAACAATAATAATCAAATTACTTTTCTCACCTTTTGAGTATTTTCTACATATATGCATATTTGAAAATATTAGTGGCCAAAAGGATAATGTGTGAGTTTTGTGGTACTAGGTAACCATTATTTGGCTTTGGCATTATTTTATTATTATAAGTTTTTGCATGGTTTTGCCCATAAATATGACATTTTAAATTTTTTGTCTGTGCTACTCATTTAATAAAAATTTATGGATCAAATACTCTATGATCTAATTTCGCTAGACATAAGTTTAGAGAAGTTTTATCTCACGCTCGATATAAGTTTTGTAGGAATTACGTTATGCGGCATAAAATGTGTAGTATTTCTATGAACAAATTATAATTTCGCTAGGCATTAGTTTAGAGAAAAATTTGCTTTAATGATCATATAAATAAGTTTCGAACGTAAAAGTTAAGTTATGTCTTTTGCACCATAAATTGTGGGTACTAACCCTTATCTCTATTTTTAAAGGCATAACTTGTATCATATTATGATACAAAAATATAAATTTATATTGAACGAAAATTATCTATTATTTTGGTAGCAAAGATATTTCTATCACTTACTTTTTATTTAAAATACTGAAGGGCAAAAAATTTAATAACCACCCCACCCCAAACTAGAGACATTTGTGAATGGTCTTATTAAATACTCTTAACAAAGAAACGAAACAAAGGGAAAGTGCGAATTATGCAATGGGAGTCTGTAGACTGTTGACGTGGTCGTTTTGTATACAGATGCTTGTACGTATTGCTTCGTTAATTGGACCAGTCAATATTTGGTGAGGGTAAAACATGTCCTATCTTTCACATTTTTTCATTTGATTTAGGTATTACTATGTTAATAGTACTAAAATAAAATATAAAGTTAATATCGTTTAATAGATTAATTATCATATTATTAAAATAATTCAAAAGAGTTCACTGTACTCTTTTGTTCACCTTACCTAATTGGTACTCAAATTAAAGTAGTAGTATATATATATACTTTGCTTGTTCTTTCTTACTATGTTGTTGTTCTTTTTCATCAAGATTCTTATTTTTGTCTGCTTCCATGCACATAATTGGAACCTAAAGTTTGTAAACTTGTATTTTTTTTACTTTTCTTTTTTACCCTTTTCACTTTCTTCTTTTATTTCACTTTACTTTACCCTATTGATGATTCAAAATAAAAGTAGTAGAAGTCATGGTGAAAGTGGAGGAAAAGTAAATATGAAGAATAATGCATTTTTCCCTCCAACATTATCCAAACAGACTGTGAGAAGTGAGAACTATTACTCAGAGAATTTATTTCTCTTATTCTAGCTTTTCCTTTTTCCTTATAGTTAAGTAGTCAGAATTTTTTAAAATTAATGGAAAGTGAGAACCTACACTGTATTCTAATGTGATGATCACAAATTTAAATGAACCAATAAAAGAATATTACTTTCTCTTTTTTTGTTTTGTTTGGACACTAGAGAAAAGATGTAAAGTTAATTAGTACGTCCAAGAATGAACAAGGGGGGAAATTACTGAAAGAATATGAGTTGTTCCCTGAGTTGTGGCTAACACCCCCAGGCATAAAAAAAAACATTTTCTTATGAGATTAAGCCACTAACCACCTCGACATGGCTAATTCTTGACTATCACAACAACTTCCTAACAAAATGCTTACGATTGAAAATCACTGACATGGCAAAATTCAAATTCAAATTGGTTCCTAATCCTGGTCAGAGATTATTGTATTCGCGTCAGTAGTCCAACAAAGAGGCAAAGTAATGATATCTTACTTTCCATTATGAACAACACGCTTCACTTGTTTCTTCCCCATCTTCACTAGCCCTCTTGTCCAAGTGAAGAGAGGGCAAAAAAAGGCATTATAGCCGCATAACATGCATGCTTCTAGCTAGCCATATTTGCTATGTAACAATAAAACAAGATACCAAAATTATGAACGGAAACTAGCAAATCGTACTATATTGAAAAGGTTCACGAGACACAACATAGAAAAATAATAATATTAAGAAAGGCATATTGATGGCAAGTTTTATTCATTCCCTTTTGGTATAATTAGGTATATATGAAGAGAAGAAGTGTATAAATAAGAGCCAATTTTATGAAATGGATAGAAACACATGCAAGGAAATGGAACAACAACATTGTAACAATAGGAATATGAATTGACTAAACGTGAGAAGAAGAAAAAACATATAATACTATACTATATAGTCGACAAAAGGAAAATAGATATGAATTAAGAGGAATTTGAATCACAGCTGGATCTATTGTCTCTTTCTTTGTTCACTACTATATTCTTACTTGCTTGCTTCAAAGTTGGGACCATTATATTTAGCCTTCTAATCAAACATTTTCATATTCTTCTCAAAACATATATCAATCATCTCAACAAAATCCATAACAAAAAACTAATTGCAATATACATGTGATACACTTTATATATACACTAGTGTTGATTACAAATTGTTACGGCTTTGTAATCGCAACAATTTTTAAAAAAAAAATCCGTAAATACAATATGTAATTAGCTAGGTTTGATCAGATATAAATATATATTCAAGTACACACAAACCAAAAAAAACAGGGGCTAAGTTAAGGATAACTTTACGGGTTTGATCGCATCTAATAGCTTTGGTCCACACTCTATATTTATGATCTTAAGAATTATTCACTCTATATACACAAATTACATTAGTTTAGAACTCAATAACTTAATAGAATTATAATCACGATATATATAACCTTTGCTCCACCTCAGCTGCCAAAAATATGTATGTATAATAGCACCATATAATTTGTCAAAAAGACGTAATGAGTATATAAATTCTTACACGCCAGACAATTTAAAACTTGTACTCTGATTTCTACTCCTCCTCTTTCATATTTATTTTTAATTTTCGATTCATTAATTCTTTTGCCATTGGTACTAAAGTGGTCGATCGAATATATTCTTAAGAAAAGAAAATGACATTTTCTATTTCTTAGAAGTAAAAATGAATATCTCAAACAATACATAAAATTAAAAATAAATTTATAAAAAGCTATAAAACTAAACCTCTCGACACTAAAGGCTTGGAACGTTAGTAAGTAGTGGTACTTCCTTCTTCGAAGCTTCCGCCTTCTCAATTTTGAACTATACCTTAGTGGAAATTTCACTTTAGCAAAATTAATGAACTTTTCTTTTTGGCTTTATCTTTTTATCCTTAAATTCCCTTCTTCTGTTTTTTGAAAACAAGACGTAAATAAAGAAACAATTGACAATGGGTGAAGTCATGATCATGATTCAAATTAGTTGAATTTGCACAGGCACCAACACGTCTTCACTGGTTTTGAAAATGCTTTTCTTGATTAATCATATTCGTATTTTTCACACACGTCGAGATCTATCAAAAACAGTCCTTCTACCCTACATAATATGAGGATAAATTATACGTACACTTTACTCTCTTCAGACTCCACTTGTCAGATCACGTTGGTACATAAATTTCATAATTGACGGAAAATGCAAGCAACCCAAGATGGCTATATAGCTACGTGAATTATTAAGATGGTACCAATAAATTGCAAAAGCATGCATGTCCCTCAAGTTTTTTTAGGTACACAAAAACGTGCATGTCCCTTAGCTTACACAAAAATCATACATATATGTCCCTTGCACAAAAGCCTTATCGTCGTTACGTTATTGCTCTTTCCTCCCCTTTATTTGTTGATGTTACACCAACAAAAAGAAAATGAAAGCAACCATATATAAAAAAATTGATGTCTTAATTAAAGATAAGATAGAGATCGAAATTAGGACAAATATTCTTAATTAAACTTACTTTACCCTAAATGTTCCCAAGTAAAAGTAGCAAAGGTGAAGGAGTAGGTAAATGTAACAGCTATTAATCATCACAAGTTGATGACAAAATTGTCTTATGTAGTGTAAGAACCTCACTTGTCTAGTGTCTACAAATTTGTGAAGCTAAATTCCAAAACTCCATTTGTAATATGACAAATAGAAGCCTCCAACTGAGATTTATTTTCACTGTCATATATTCTTGTATATAAATTAAACTACACTATAAAGTATTAATATACGCAGCTCAAATATATATATTGATGAGATGAAAAAAGAACAAAATTCATTAATATGTTTTGTTAGGTCATTCTCATCGCGTTTTGCTCATTGAAATGTCCCATTCACTCCCCAACTAGAATCAGAATGGGAAAAAATTGTCCATGTAAATAAGTTGATATATAGTTGGAAAGAATATATCAAGGTAATTAAATTCAAATTTTAATAGCAATATCTTGAGTGCATTAATAATTTAAAGAAGGAAATAGAAAAAAGGCACAAAGTGACAATAAGGTCCATAAGGAGATTTTGTCTGGTAGAGTATTGATGCATCATTTTCCTTCTTGGTACAATACTCCCAAACATCTTTAATGCGGTGTATAGACTAATCTCAATCTCTGTCCACCTTTATCCAACAAACAAATACAATATATTCAAATCTTTTTTGTTTTATCATCTTCTTTTCAACTGCTGATTACTTTGTTTTTCTTTTCCCTGTATAACTCATGTTGGTGTGGACACTTTAATTTCTTCTCGAAGTAATGTGAAATACCGGTACAGAAGACCACAAAGTACTCTAAAGTAAAGTTATCTTCTTCCTTAGATATTTCATGAGATTCATGAACTTAGAATAGTGATATCATGGTGACGTCTCCAATTTAGAGGGGGAAAAAATTGTTCAAGTGACTATGCGACACATTAAAAACAAAGAATGAATTAGAGATTTCGAATTTTAATAACTTTGAAAACAAATAAACTTATAGAAAAGAATGATTCCCTTTTAATGGGTCCAACAAAATTAGTCCGGCCAATGAGTATAATAGTAGAATAAGTCATCACATTGGTATAAATTTCAACTGAAGCCATCTATTCTTTGATAATTGGCCCAAGGAGAAAACATGAAATAATATTCCCAGAATAGCCAAAGTTTTAACCTCAGAATCAAAGTTGTAAAGACGGGTTTGAAGTTATAACTTCAGAAGAAGAAGCGGGGGAGGTTGTAAACTGTAAAGTATGCCAGCACTGGCTAAACTTCAAATAAGTTATAAAATGGGCTATGTTTTAAACAGTGTCATCACAAGCGGCTACCTGGTGCCATTCCTACCAAAGAAAAGAAAAGAAATTATCACACCAAGCCCAGAAGCCCATTTCCAAAGCCACTACAGAAAAGACAAAAATACCCCTCACTGGAAACAAAGGGCGGGCACGTGTAGATGCACATGGAAAGACAACAATACCCCTCACTGAAGCAGTTATGCCGACGAAGACATGTGCTTCTAGCAGCTTATACTAAGTAGTAATTCTTCGAAAAGGAAACAAAGATCTTTATCATATTCCTCTTCAAGATGGACCAAATAGACATTCCCATGTTGGAACAAAAAAATTTAGATGAATTATAAGAATAGGCCCAACAAAAACTTGAGTTAAGTATCTAGAGATGAAAGAAATGAAAAACTTGAGTTGGATTCAATTGAAATTGCAAACCCTTGTAAACATGAAATTCTCCAAGGTCATCAAACAAAAATTTACAAAGTGAAGACAATACCTGCTCATATACAACAGTTTACACTACAGCTAAGGAGCAGATACAATCCCAAAAAATTGCTCACAGCTCGATACAGGAGCCTGATTATGCCAACTAAATGAACTTCAACAGACATTTAACTTTAAGAGCATGGCTAGGAGTTGAAGGAACATGAAATTCTCCAAGGTTGTTTACATAATCAAGTAAAGCCAGAATTAAGACGATATGTATGATGGATCCAATAGACTAGACCAATTACAGGTCCCTTTTTCCTCAAGCCTACTCAGAGAACCATAAAATGAACACCTCAGTGGAGTCAGTAACTTTTATGAAGGTAACATGATGAAGTGTTCACCCATAACTTTGATGAGTCCAATGCAACTATGTTTTATTGTGTCGATTAAATTCACCAAGTGAACTCTAATTGGAAAATGGTTTCTAAGGGACTAAGCCCCAATATTTAAAGAAAGCAGAGACGGTTGCAAACTTTCATATGAAAATATTAGGAAAAAATGTCCAAACATGTTGCAGCACAAAAAAACTAGACGACGTATCCATCTGCGCCTATGCAGTCACAGGAATAGTGGCAGTTGCTTTCTGGGGTTTCTTGGAACAGAAAAGATTCAAAACATCTGCATGGTTCCTAATGTATCGGGGACATATTGCAAGGAAGTCCTGTGCTGCACTTCGCCTTCCTGCTTTAAAGTATGCTTCAAACAAATTGAGAAACACAGAAGTTGATGGAAGTTTCTTCAGGGTCACTGCTGCAGTAAATTCAAGTGCATCATCAGCACTTCCAGTCTTGGAAAGGTACTTGATGAAGGGATCCAGAAAAGGTGGGTAATCTTGACTTTTCATCAAATGTAGAACATCCAGAGCTTCTTCGAAACCTCGTTGGGCCAATAATTTTCCTATCAAGAACTTATATGTGGTATGCCACACACGTAGTTCTTTCTCATTGACCATCTTCTCAACAAGATTGAATGCATGAATTGCTCTTCTTTTGCGGCAGTGCAAGGACACTAGGAGCTCTAAAGCATACCCAGCATGGGATGACCCTTCCTTTTCGACCATCATTTCAAATGCATCTGAAGCTTTAGCCAGATCACCGGCTTCACAGTATCCTTCAATTAAAGATGTCCATGTTTTAGACTTTGGAGCAGAGACAGTTGATTCTATATAATTCATAAACTCATTGGATTCCTTATCCTTCCCACCACTACCCAAATTAAAAGCAATTTTCCTTTGCTGATTATGACTAGGTGTGAAACCAGCATCCTCCATTGCTTTCAATATCTTGTTGCATTCGCCAAATCTATCAACACTGGTCAAAGACTTGAGAACGGCATCGAGGTTAGCACCAGTCAATGAATGGCCACTTTCTGTGAAGACCCTTAAAACTTTTGAGAACAAGTCCAAATCAAGCTCCTTGCTGACAACTATTTTCTTCAATAGAAAAGTGCAGTCCTCCGAGGATGGCTTGTTTATGCCAACCATTGCAAACTCATATAAGTCCACGGCATCCTTAATCATTTTCCTCTTAACAAAGTTATCCAGAACCCTAATATATGTTTCTTTTTCCATTTCAAATCCTGCAGCTCTCATTTCATCAACTAACTTCCAGAACTTCTCATTGAACTCTTCCCTACCTAAGACCCTTGCGATAGCATTAAATGTCTGCTCATTGTGTTTAAATAGACCACTCTCTTCAATCCACCTAAAGTATATCAAAGCCTTATTAGTTTCACATTCAAGCTTCTCTAAAACCATACTGATCAATTCACTCGAGAACTCGAATTTTGACTCTCGCAGCTGCTTTTCCACATCATCTCCCCATACATTTCCTCGAATCAATTTGCAAACCCTAGAACAAACTTCCTCGCTCGAATTGTCGGCCAGCTCAGAACCATACAACTTTTTTAGCTTCTCCAGGTCGCCGCTCAGCTTCTCCTTCTCAAATCTCTCAATAGCCCGATTAAACGTACCCCTCGACACTCCATACCCTTTACTTTTCATAATTTCAACCATACTCCAAAACTCCTTAACAAATCCATTAGACCCCAATATCCCCAACATATAATTATACACCTTTGAACTCAACCTCTCACTCTCATTCTCCTTAACCCAGTTAAAAAACTTATGTGCCGCATCAGGGGCGGTATTAAAGCTCCTTAACGCCCTTATAACCAAATCATGCGTGACAGTAACATTATTAGACTCTAAATCAAGCTTAATTTCTTCATTACTCCGGTTTGGTTTAGAGAAAATACCAGTTAAAACAGCGATTTGATCTGAATCTTTGTGTTCGACAGCCAATTCAGATGTGGAGAAACTACGAACGGTGAGTGATTGGTAAGGGAGCATGTGAGATGCACGTGAGTGGATAGTTGAAGAAGCGATAGAACTAACAGATCGATTTACCTGAAACGGAGATTGATTGATGAGGTGCCTGGAAATGTGAGGCTGAGCTAGAGAATGGTTCCGGAGAAGAAGGAGAAGCCATCGCTGTTGATTTCGCATTCTTCTTGGTAGATACCGATTGCTTAATTGATCAAAACTGAAAAGAGTTTCGGCTGGTTTTTTTGGGAATGAACAAAGAGGATTTTGGTAGGGTTTAGGGATGAAAACTCAGATTGAATGAGTTCGAACAGATTCGGGTCAAATGGAGTGTATCCAAGATCCGAAATGTTGTTTTTTAGATTTGGATTAATTAGGGTTATGGTCCTAGAAAATTGATTTCTTTTAAATGGGAAATCGACACATATATACAAATACCAACGTTAACAATTTTTATCGATATTTTAATACAATATAATTTCTGAGACCTCTTTCCTTTGATTTTTCAACTATGCATAAATCCACATGCAAATCCTAATGTTTATTAATGATTTTTATGGCTTCAAACCATTCAAACAATTATGAAGAAATACTATTACTATATAAATATATTGAATTATATTTTGATTTGATCCTGATTTTGTTATTAAGACTCTTTTTTTATCAAAAATATCAATTCTTCCATTTCATTTTTTTTCATTTAAGCTGATATGATTGTGTGCTAACAAGCTTTTCATCAATTATTATCTTAGCGTTCATGCTTGATATAAAAAATAGAAATAAATGATGTTACATAAAATTGCTACCAAAACAAATTATTTTGGTTTGAAATACATTATTTCTTATTAACAAATAGAGTTTGTAAAATTGACCATAGATAAGTTAACTATCGATGTAAAGGATATTAGCTACTGTGGTATTTATTTTGCAAATATGAAAAGCACTTTTTAGGCAACTTAAAATATTTGCAAAACTTAAAAAATAATTTTAGAAATGGTGT
Organism: Solanum etuberosum; assembly: GCA_029582245.1. Taxonomy (NCBI): domain Eukaryota; kingdom Viridiplantae; phylum Streptophyta; class Magnoliopsida; order Solanales; family Solanaceae; genus Solanum; species Solanum etuberosum. Next base: position 34,359 of record JAJONR010005367.1, on the reverse strand, counting down.
TGAAGTTGCGACTTAAAAAACTACATTCACCCAATGTCTGTAGAATTAAAAACAGTTATTTAGAAAGAAAAAATTACCTTCGAAAAAAAACACCTGTTTGACATAAAAGGGAACTTTAGTTATCTTTATGCTATAATGTGATGTGAGCAAGGTTTGATAATTGTTGAAATATTCTATATTAATTATTTCATGTATATTACGATATGACAATATCTTTTATCCAAAATATTAAATATTTTTTTCATTTTTTGATGTCCGAAACTTTAATTTCATTGAACTTTGATTAATCATTCTTAAATCTAGTCTTTCCATAATTTAGGAGACAAATTGCATTTTAATTTTCAATATTCATCACATGATTCATGAATATCTAACATAAAATTTAGAAGCTAAATTATATATCTTTGATGCGATGTAGCTTGAAAGATTGATAAAATTTGACTTCGATAAATTAAAAGCATTAAATAAATTAAAACAATAAAATTATAATCATATCATCTCGGAAATGCAAAGTTTAGAGATTCAACAAAATTAAACATTTTTATTAGATTAAAAGAAAGAAGAAAATAAGAAAGTTGTAGGAATGTGACCTATACACAACATTTTCTTATTCTTCTTTAATTCAGAAATAAAAAACCTCTCAAGAATACTCAATTCTAAATAAGAGAAATTGCTTTCCTAATTTGAAATAACAATAAAATTTCAAATTATTTTAGAGGGGATTATAAAAAAAAAAAAAACCCATATGGCTGCAAACGAAATTAGGATTTCATTTGTTCAAGCCAGTGGCATTTTTAACTGCATCTGCCGCTCCTTGTGCCTTGGCCTGCACTTGCTGCCCCGCCTACAAAATCATCAATCAAATATAACACGAACACATTACTTTTTGATCTTATGAATAGCTAAATAAATCATAATAATAAGACTTTAGTGGTGTGTGTATATATATAATGAAATATCAATGGTCAAACCTCCTGAAGAGATTCCTTAGCAGACTGTGCAATGTTGCTAGCACTGTTCATCACCTGATTACCTTTTTCCTGTCACATAATAATATATGTCACGTGCCATCGGAAATAAAGCTACATGATCCGAACATAGATGACGAATTCTACTTGTTTAAAAATTATAATATGAATAGGCTCAAAATAACTTTGTTTATACATACATAAATTGCTAAGTCCTTTTTGGCAGAAGAGAAACTGTGCCTTCGATGTGGCCACAAAGGTGACCCGACAATTACTTTATATATGATAGGTTTGAGTCATACATATTGATATGATAAACTTTTTTTTCTCTTCAAATTCACTCTTAAAAATTTCTATTTTTTGTAATTATCTACAAGCATGCTAATGAAAAAGTGAATGTGCATATAATTATAGCATATAGATTACCTGGGCTTGGCCCTTGGCTTGGCCAGCTTGGTAGCTCAAATTCTGAGAGTTATCCATGATTTTGTGATTAAAATTGAGTAATTAGTGTTACAAACTCAGAAAAATCAAACTATTTTTTAAAGAACTTGAAATTGTTTGTTGATGTATTGTTTTAGAAAGTTAAGGGTATTTATAGATCTTGAAATCCATTCAATGCTTGACATTTGTTAATTTTGATTGAAGGGTAAGACATTCAGGCCTCAATATGGGGAAGAAGTTGCATAAAATTAGTTTATTTTGAGGTTAATTATTTTGTGTATATTACAACCAAAATATATTCATTGAAATATGGATCTGAAAATAATAAAATACACACAAACTTTACTGCTATTATGTGGAGGTAGAGAGATTTTTTTTTTTTTTTTTTTTTGTGTATATTGTAATATGATAATATTTCCTATCCAAATGTTTAATATTTTTTCATTTTATGATATCCAAGACTTCAAATTGATTAAACTTTGATTAACTATTTATATATCTAGTCCTTCCATAATTTAATAGGAGACAAATTACATTCCAACTTCAATACTTATTTTAGGATTGACGAATGTCTAACTTCAAATTTTCAATATATATATAATATATATAGTTATATATAAATAAAATGATGTAATACTTTTCTAAGGCTTTCAATTGCATTATTCTTTCTTTTTTTTCATTTGGCCTTTCTCATATTCAAAATAAGTAATTCTTACATTTGGGTTAGGAACTAATCCAATTGCATTAAAAAAAAATTCTTTTGTCCTGTTCTAGTAGCGGCTCCACTCTCAGTGACCATTGATAGGTTATTGTTAGTAGCTTCTACATATGCTATAGAGCTATTGGATATAAAAATAAATTACTTAATTTATTATAAATAATTATTTTATTAATGGAAGAACATTTATAATAAAAACTCTTCACATGTCAATATTTATAATGAGTAATAATTTATACCTCTTTAACGTTTTCTCTTTATAAATGCGCTTCACGTGATCATATATAACTTGTTAAATTTGCAAAATAACCTTGCTAAAAATATTCTAGTGATTCTTTATAGTGTTCAATCCAAATATATCAAATTTCAAGTATTAATTTGTTTTGCATAAATGAAAAACATTTTTTACGTAACTTTAAATATTTGCAAAACTTAAAAAACATTTTTTTTTTAAAATGGTGTTGAAGTTGTAACTAAAAAGAATCTACATTTACTCAATGTTTGAAGAATTAAGAAACATTTCCCTAGAAAGAAAAAATTACCTTTGGAAAAAAAAAACTTGTTTGATATAAAAGGGAACTTTAATTATCTTTATACGATAAAGTTATGAGAGCAAGGTTTGATAATTGTTGAAATATTCTTAATTAATTATTTCATATATATTGCGATATGATAATATATTTTTATCCAAACATTTAATATTCTTTCATTTTCTGATGTCCAAAACTTCAAAACTTCAAGTTGATTAAACTTTGATTAATCATTCTTATATTTAGTCTTTCCATAATATAATAGGAGACAAATTGCGTTTCAAATTTTCAATATTTATCATATGGTTCATGAATGTCTAACTTAAAATTTAGGAGTTAAATTGAACATCTCTAATGTGATATAGTTTTAAAGATTGATAAAATTTGACTTCGATAAATTAAAGCATTAAAAAGGTGAAAATAACAAAGTTATAACCATATCACTCAACAATTCAAAATTTGGAGATTCAACAAAATTAAACACTTTTATTAGATTAAAAGAAAGAAGAATTTAAGAAAGTTGTGACAAGGCGACCTATACACAACTTTTTCTTATTCTTCTTTAATTGAGAAATAAGAAGCCTCTCAAGAATACTCAAATTCCAAATAAGAGAAATTGCTTTCCTAATTTGAAATAACAACAAAATTTCTAATTATTTTAGAAGGGATTAAAAAAATTATGAGCCCATCTGGTTGCAATTGAAATTAGAATTTCATTTGTTCAAGCCAGTAGCATTTTTAATTGCATCTGTCGCTCCTTGTGCCTTGGCCTGCACTTGTTGTCCCGCCTACAAAATTATCAATCAAATATAACACAGACACATTATTTTTTGATCTTATGAATAGCTAAAAAAAAATATAAGAATAAAACAGCTTTAGTGACATGTATATATATAATGAAATATCAGTGGACAAACCTCTTGTAATGATTCCTTAGCAGACTGTGCAGCATTGGCAGCCCTGTCCATCATTTGGTTACCCTTTTCCTGTCATATACCAATATATATTGCGTGTCACTATGGGTAAAGCTACATAATCATTATATAGAGGACGAGTTCTACTTGTTTGAGAATTGTAACACAAATAGACTAGAAATAATTTTGTTTATATATACACAAATTGTTGAGTCTCTTTTGACACAAGGAAAATGTGCATTCGGTGAATCCACAAAGAAGATTCGAAAATTGCTTTATATATTGTAGGTTCGAGTCATACTTATTGCTATGACCGTTATTATTTTTTCAAACCCACTCATTAAAATATCTAATTTCGACAATTATGTACAAACATGTTATTGAAAAAATGAATGTGCAAATAATTATAGCATATAGATTACCTGGGCTTGGCCCTTGGCTTGACCAGCTTGGTAGCTCAAATTCTGAGAGTTATCCATGATTTTAAGATTAAAATTTAGCAATTAGTGTTATAAACTCAGAGAAATCAAACTATTTTTGAAAGAAGTTGGAATTGCTTGTTGATGTATTGTTTTAGAAAGATTGGGGTATTTATAGATCTTTAAATTTATTCGGTGCTTGACATTTGTTAATCTTGGTTGAAGGGTAAGACATATTTCAGGCCTCAATATGGGGAAGAAGTTGCATAAACTTAGTCTATTTTGAGGTTAATTATTTTGTGTATATTATAATAATAATATATTTAATGAAATCTGGATCTGAAACAGTAGAATTTACACAAATATTATCACCATTTTATGGAGGTAGAAAGATTATTTCTAATATTGAAATATGATAATATTTCTTATCCACTTTTTTAATATTTTTTTCTTTTCTGATGTCCATGACTTCAAATTGATTGAACTTTGATTAATTTTTTTAGATCTAAAGGTTGTTTAATTAACTTATTTTAAGTGCTTTTAAGTTAAAATAGCTTTTAAATATTTTTGGAGTGGTTGAGTAAATTTAAAAAATGCTTATAAGCACTTAGTATTAAGTTAAAATGATAAAAATTAAGTCAAAGGTCATAATTAAAAATTTTAAACTTATGACTTTTAGCTTATAAGTCAAAAATGAAAAGTTAATCAAAATATACTCCCACTCCTTCCAAAATTTAATAAAGGACAAATCCCATTCCAATTTTCAATATTTATCATATGGTTTACTAATGTCTAACTTCAAATTTTCAACAAACACCTGTATCTATATCGATATATAATATAAACTTCTACATAATTAAGATGACGTGACACTTTTCTATAGCCTACAATTTTATGTATCGTTTTTCTTCTTCTTTTGGCCTTGCTCATATTCAAATTAATTATTTATTATGAAAGTAAATTACTTATTTTATTTATGGAAGAACATTTACAACAAAGACTCTTCACATGTCAATATTTACAATGAGTAACTACTCTCCGTGACTCACACCTCTTTAACTTTTACTCTTTATAAATTTCTTTTTCTTTTTTCTTCTAATTTTTTGACCCTATCCTAATTATAAAATGACAATATTTTTAATATTTTAAGTATTTTTTTAATTATTTAATGTATTTCAAGAAGTAACTATCCATAATTCACATCTTCAATTTCTACTTTTAATAATATTAATAAATCCAGTAATTTTCATATTCATAACCCTCAAATTTAAATTTAAATTTGTAAGTTTGTGAAATTTTATTGTATTCCTCTACTTTACATATATAAATTCATATTTTGTTTATGGAGACTCTCATTTAAGATTATCCTTTTTATTCTTCGTCATTTTGACTTGTAAATTAACTAACATATAACATGAAAAAAAATATAAATGCAAGAAATATTTCGTTCTCAAGTGTTACTTTTCTTTTCTATGTACCTGGCTTCACTTTCTTAATTTTAGCTTCTTTTTTTTGGGTATGTACTATCATCTTTTAAGTAAGTATAATCAATAAAATTTTCAGGATGATGAACAATGTGCCGCCAATATGTGCTTTTTTTTAAAAAAAAAGTTAATTTGCGACTGATCACACTAACTTTATAATCATATAATATAGTATAACTATGATATTTGTTAGATTTAAAAGACGATAATTTTTTAATTGTTAGTACTTTATTTTCGCTTGAAAGAATTAAATAAAATTTAACTTCGATAAGTTGGAAGCTTTTTAAAAAATTGAAATAACAAAATTGTAATCATATCATCATTATTCTCAACAATGCAAAGTTCAAAAATTCAACAGAACCCAACACTATTATTAGATTGAAAGAAAGAAGACATTAAAAAAGTTGTGACAATATGACCTACACACAACTTCTTATTTTTCTTTAATTGAGGGAAAAAAAACATCTCAACAATACTCAATTCTAAGTAACCGAAAATGCTTTCCTAAATATGAAAACAGAACTTCAAATTATTCAAGAGATGAAAAAAATGAGCCCGTCCGGCTGCAATCAAGAATAGAATTTCATTTGTTTAAGCCGGTAGCATTCTTAATTGCATCTGCCGCTCCTTGTGCCGTAGCCTGCGTTTGTTGTCCCGCCTACAAAATTATCAACCAAACATAACACAAACACATTATTTTTTGGTCCTATGAATAGCTAAAAAAAGGGATTAAATTTAGTAATGTGTGTATAATGAGATATCAATAGTCAAACCTCCTGTAGTGATTCCTTAACCGATTGTGCAGCATTGGCAGCCCTGTCCATCATTTGATTACCCTTTTCCTGTCACATAACAACACATATCATGTGTCATCAGAGGCAAAGCTATATGATCAGAATACATAAGACTAGTTCTACTTGTTTGAGAATTAAAAGACAAACAGGCTAAAAATACTTTTATTTACATATACAGAAATTATTGAATCCCTTTGGACATAGAAAGCTTTTAGAGTAGCCCCAAAGGTGACTCTACAATTGCTTTATGTTGCAGGTTTGAGTCATACATATTGATATGACAATCTTTATATATATATATATATATATATATATATATTTCATTTATTAAAGTTTTTAATTTCGTCAATTATCTATGAGCATATTAAAGTAGAAAATGGATGTGCAAGTAATTATAGCACATAGATTACCTGGACTTGGCCCTTGGCTTGGCCAGCTCGGTAGCTTGCGTTCTGGGAGTTATCCATGATTTTCTTATTAAAATTGAGCAAATAGTGTTACAAACTTAGAGAAATCAAATTATTCTTAGAAAAAACTTGAAATTGTTTGTTGATATATTGTTTTAAGAGATTGGGTATTTATAGATCTTGATACCCATTCAGTGATTGACAGTTGTTAATTTTTGTTAAAGATTAAGACATATTCTAGGCCTCAATTATGAGGAAGAAATTGCATAAACTTAGTCTATTATGAGGTTAAAAAAACAAAAAAGAAACTTAAGACTCGGAATAAATTTGTAAGTTTTCATTAATACATTTAGAACCATTATAGTAGTAATAATTAGTACCACTACGTTTGAATAGCATATAAATAAGTATCAACTACTAAGGGTGTGTTTGGTATCAACTACTAAGGGTGTGTTTGGTATCAACCATTAAACCAATTTTCTCATGTTTGGTTGGGTAAAATGTTTTGGAAAATGTTTTCCAAATCAACCAATTTTCCTCAAATTTAAGGAAAATGACTTCCCTTCAAAAATTAAGGAAAACATTTTCCAAAACTTTCCTCTAACTTCAAATTACAATTTTTTGTTGAAAAAATCAATTTAAAGCTTATTTTTAAAAAATATTTTTCAACTTCAATTTTTTTTCCCTTCCCCCCCCCCAGCTCCCTACCAGCCCCCTCCCGCCAGCCCCCACCAAAAAAATAATTTTAAAGTTTGTTTTTAAAAATATTTTCAATTTCAATTTTTTATTTTTTTACCTCACTCCACCCCTACCTCCTGACCCTCACCCCCCTCTCCCCCAAAAATTTTTTAAAGTTTTTTCAATTTCAATTTTTTTATTTTCACCTCACTCCGCCCCTCGACCCCCCCCCCCCAGCCAGCCCCCCCCCCAATCAGCTCCTCACCCCCTCCAAAAAAAAATTTAAGTTTGTTTTTAAAATATATTTTTAATTTCAATTTATTTTTTTTACCCCATCTCACACCCCCGCGCGCGTCTGCCCCACCGCCCACCCTCCCCCCCAAAAAAAATTAAGTTTATTTTTAAAAAATATTTTCAATTTCAATTCAAAAATAATTTTATACTCTCTAGTAAAAATAAAAGATATTTTCTCAAAAATATTTTTCATTCATAAATTAAACACTAAAAAATCTTTTCTACTCACCAATCAAATATGAGAAAATAAGTCAAAAATCTACTTATTTTTCAGGAAAATATTTTCCATTAAAAACATTTTCCTTCATACCAAACACACCCTAAATGTTTCTCGGAACCATTGTTTGATGGTTATAAATTTATGTTGTGAGAATCATGGAGTATTATTTAACACTCCATTCGTTCCAATATACTCGCAAGTCGTAACAATTTTCTTTTTCAGTTAAATCATATGAACTTTCATCAATATTTTATGATATATCTTTTTTATTATATTGATATGAAAAAAAAAATTATAATATTTTTTAAATTATTTTTGAATACCTAAATTTTAATTTTAAAATATCAAATTAATATATCTTATTTAGCTTTTAGAATTTAGTTAATTGACTCTTAAAAAGTGAAGATGAAAATTATTTAAAATAGAGAAAATATAAAATATTAACTTGTATGTTGATTGTAATAGACGTGTTAATCGTAAGAGAGTGCAGTTTGCTCTTTCCATTAGGTGACTCAGATAAGAAATACTTACAAAGCTTTCGACATCTCTATGTCGATATAGATATATAATTACTACTATTCTTTTGTAAAATTATTTTTATATATGAACATAAAGTATGTTTCTTCAACACTACTAGTTTCATTACATAAAAATGTATTTCTAAAAAACTAAATGCATTTCTAACCCTAGATACTCTTCGCTAGTTGAAGACAAAATAAAAAGAATAAAGAAAAGGGAGAAGGGTATGTTTTATTTGATTACTTATTAACTTATTTTAGATATTTGTTTTTTTGCAAAAAAAAAATATTATTTCAAAAGAATTTGATGTTAATTAAGATAAACACTAAGGGCCGTGAAGACGAAATATGATGTGTTTGAAGATGAAGAAAAGACAACTAATATAAAATGTAATTTATATAATCTATTTTTCTAAAGAAATTATTTTTTTTAAAAAGTAATTTGTCCCTACCAAACACACCAGAAACTCGAAAGCAAAATGTAGGGTATGTTAAAAAATGAGGGGTTAAAGTGTATCCATTAAAACTTTAGAGGTACATTTAGTATTTTCTGTTTTTATTTCCAATACCCTGTCCGTTTGTATCGTCTCTTTCGTTCTCGAGTCGCCAAACAAGTCTCAAACTTTATACTTTCAGACGTCGCCGCTCCTTGACGGCTGTAAGAGGCCGCAATTGCTTCCTCCGTTAACTGCTTCGCCGCCTCTCTCCAATATTGTAGTTGAATTTAGGGCTCAAATACTTCATCTTCTACTTACACTGTTTTTGGTACGGTTTTTGATTAATATTGATGCATAATTTATTCTTGAATTTGTTTTCTACGGCAAAAGTTCTGTTTCTGTTTTTTTTTTTTAAATAAAAAATAAAAAAAATTATTTCCCCTATTTGTTGTGTTTTCCATTAACAGAGGTCTCGGGAGGAAGATGGGAGCTAAGGACTTGGAGAGGAAGCTAAAGAAAAAGAAGAATAAAGATGGCGAATCACAAACAATGAACTCTAACTTTGTTCAAAATGGTATATTATTGTTGGCTCAATGTTTCTCTCTTTAACTGCTCTACTTTTCATTGCAATACACTTCTCTATTTTTTTCTTCCAACTAATAAATCAATCTCAAGTGGCAAAAAGGATACATTTTGAGTTTGAATCTCACTCATATCAGCCCATATGCGTATAAATAGAAAAAAGAACAATTGATACATATTCAGCCATGTCTGTGAAAAAAAATAATCTTGTTTAAGTTTGTTGAGAATTATTCGATTCTTAGCTGTTTTCGCGGATTTATAACCACCTTCTAACAGGTTGAACGGTCTAGTCCATAAATGATCTGTATCTTGTTGTATATGTTGAAAGCATAAATTAATTGCTTTTGATTTTTCATAGCAAACTCCATCAGTAGACAGGCCTTATATTTCAAACAGAGTAATAAACTCATTATATGTAATGCTTAGCAACCATCTCATCATTATCAATCCGCATTCCCTTAGAATTGTCAACTGCCACAATAAGTTAGCTATTATAAGAGCAAGGAACCAGAAACAGCAATCTGAGAAACATTATGCGAATGCACTGACCATAACAATGAATTATTCCTTGCTCACATCAGATATTATTTGGGAGTTATCCATTGCTGTGAAGTTTCTCTATTTACTTAATTCAGCTCTTCATATTGATTGACGTCGTCTTATGGAGAAATAGGTGATTCACACATTCAGCTGCAATCTGGACCTATCTCCTTTAGAGGGGGATTCTCTTTTCATTTTAATAAATATCTCTCAATGTCTTTTTGTTGGCACTCAAAATACATGAATGTCAATCAAGATAATGTCTTTTATGCAAAATTATCAGCACACTTGATACCCCAAAGGACAATTTTAGATCTAGGGTTCAACATTGTCTATAATATTATCCTTCTACTTTGGCACTGAATAACTGGTGCAGTATTGGGAATAGAGGTGGGGAGAAGGACTGGTAGAAGATCATTCCTGCTTGCATTTGGTGGACAGTATGGAAAGAAAGGAATGGTAGACATTTTGAAGGCACTAGCAGTTCGATCGAGAAAATTAGGATGAATAGTCTTAGCTTGTTCTTTTTTTTTGTGTAAACAGAATATGTAGGGGGAAGTAGGAGAATTAGTATATTGAATTGGCATGTATAATTGTATAGGGTTTTGGGCAGGGGTCTAAGCACCCTTCGATGTTTGTAAAGTTTCCAACTTAGCACCTTTTTCTGGGGTGGCTAAGTTTTGACGGAATAGAATTGTTACTTGTCTCAAAAAAAGATGGGACTGAAAAGGATCCTGAAAGTTGGGTAAACTGGAAAGAAAAATGTGCTTACCAAGATCTTCTGGACTTCTTCACTCATCCAATACTTCTTTACTTTTTCTATATGTTTCCTGAATATAAATGTTGATTGATGCCTTCTTTGTAGAGGAAAATTTTCCCAAGGTAACCACAGAAAAGAAAACGAAGAAGAAGAACTTGAATATGCAAAATAGCAGAAGCAAAGATGATATAGATGAATGTCATAACGCATATCATAAAGGTAATGAATTGGTTAAGTTAATTAATAATATATGTTGAGCATCAATTGTTGGTTTATAGGGATGATTTATTTAAGGTTTTTAGCAGATAAATCAAATAATGCAGATGGGGAAAAGAAAAAGAGCAAATCATCAAAGCAGAAGAAGAAAAGTAACGCACTTGCTGAAAGTGGTGGAGTTAATCAATCTAATGAAATAGAGGATGAAATTGGTCAAGAAAATACCATATCAAGTGAGCCTGATAATCAGGAGACAAGAAAATCCAAGAGAAAGAAGAGAAAAAGTGACAAGAAAGCTGGCAAAGCTGAAGTTGACGGTGTTCCCAAACGACAAAGAGGTTAAAGAGATTATTGAGTTGCAATATTTCACTCTATTATTTCTTGATCATGTATTTCAAATTTAAAATATCTAAGGTATTGAAAAATGTTAAGCAATTGATGTTTCAAAAAAAAAAAATCTCGCTAGGGGGCAGTCTATAGCACTTGCTAGCATGCCCTTATGTCTATAATTATGCAGCATTGAAACTACTGAAAAGTTTCACTTTTGAACACAATGAAGTGAATCCTGATTGCAGTTCCTAAAATATTTATTTCCAGGAAACAGTAAGAAATTCGTACTTTTCCTAGGAAACTACGAATTATTTTAGGAAATCGCGGTAGAAGATTTAGTACTTTAAACCATATAGTTTAAGACTCTAAATGTTAAAAGGTAGTGACATGACACTTCTATCAATTAAAATGAATTCCATTGCTCCAGTTAAATGCAACATACTTATTGTACAAGCATGTGGTGTCGTAATAACAGTTATACCCAATGGCTATCATGCACTTTGATTTACCGACCGTCTTTTGATGCGTATGATCGTGAAAAAACAACAACTTATGTTTAAGATCTATATTTGAATTTTTTTTCCTTCAATGCTATCTAATTCCTATAGGCAATTTAAAAGAGACCGATGACATTGTAGAGAAGGATCATCCATTATCAATAGCTAAGGATAATTATGCAGTGGAGAGAGAACAAGTTGAAGAAGAAGAGATTTATGAACTATCTTCAGGGGATGAGGATTACTCCAAAGGAATGAGAAGTATGATCTTCTCTCTCTCTATATATACGAAATACCTGTTACCTTGTGATTTGAAAAAATATAATATTATTTCAAAAAGAAAAAGCTAATGAAATACTTGTTGGTTCTAGTGTTATATTCATTGTGCTTTTGATATGAGATTTGCCTCATCAAATATTCCAAAGAAACTCGTTCAAATTACTCACAACATATTAATAGTTCTTGCTGTTGAATATTTCTTTTTCTTATTTTGAGACCTGATTAACACATGCCTGGTTTTACTTTAATGTTTGGCCAGTTATTTTCATAGACATGATGAATTAAAATGTTCATTTTTTTTATGGGGATAATATTGGTGTCCAGGCTAGCTCGCACACACCAAAGAAATGATTTTTTTGGATAGACTGCAGTGCGAAATGTTGTATATGAGAACACAAGTATACATTGATAAATAGAAAATTTCCTCTTTTTTTCTGGGTGCAGAATGGGTTGCTGATTATTATCAGAATAGGCCAGGGTTAGATGTGTTGCAAGAAAGGATTGATGAGTTTATAATTGACTACGAGACGAAAAAGGAACAGGTACATCAGTTTCCAGATTATCATGTCATTTATAAAATGTTAATGATCCTTTTTGGAGTATGTGTAGAATGCTTGTATGTTGATGAACCTTTTCATATTTGTGGTTGGGAAAAATTCTCATTGTAGTACTCCGTAGGTTATTTTTAATTTTGAAAAAACTGCTGGACTTGGTCTTTAAAGAGTTCGACCCTCAATCTTTAAAGAGTTTTCCCCTTATCTCGTGGCCACCCTCATACTGATATGTCATAAAAGTTTGTTTATTTTCCGACAACTAATCATGTTCTTTTTTTGGTCAAACAATAAATATGTATTGAACCAAGAGTAGCAATAAGTACAAGATTAGTTCTTTTGGACTCTCGAACTAGAGCAATAAGAAACTTACTAATCATGTTCTTACAGTCTAGTGGTTGTATATATTCAAATATTGTATACCTTTTCATATTTTTCTATTTGGTACATACAGGAAAAGAAAGAAAAAGAAGCCCTTGCTGCTGAAGATGGATGGACTGTTGTTGTACATCACAAAGGCAGGAAAAAGACCACAGATTCTGAAACTGGAATTGCAGTTGGTTCTGTTTCTCAGGCTGCAGTTATGGATAATGTGGCCAAAAAGAAAAATAAAGACGTGGGATTAGATTTCTACCGGTTTCAGAAAAGAGAAGCAAAGAGAAACGGTCTGTTTATTGTATCTTTGCCTTTGTCAATACTTTCTGCCTCCATATGTATCCAATTGACTTTGTTTTCCTCAATTAAAATTTTTCTAAAAGGTAAATTTGAAATCATGAAAGTTTAAATTTATCTAATCAATCAATCAAAAATGAAAAGGTCATAGATAAGTTAGTTAATATAGGATATGCTCGAAAAAAGTTACCAGTTTCAAAATAAATAAATATAGGATATGCTTGAAAAGGCAGCCGTATTTTTGGTTATTTGTTATATCATTAGTTTAGCAAATTTTTCTGTCATTCATGGTAGATAGCCAAAATGAGCCTCAGATAATCCTGAAACAGCAGTGAATTTGACCTCTTGAAAACCACCTCAAAAAGCAGCTTCAATTTGTCTGAGTTTTAAAGAGTTCACCCCTTTTTTATGGAGAGAGAATTTATTGGAGAGAGAAAAAGAGTTACCTTCACACATGTTTGTTCTTGGAATCTTCTATTTTCAAGATTGAGTTGTCCCAGCACTCTCTTCATCTTACTTGTGTATATGCAGTGTGTGATGGCGGTTGTGAACTTTTCCCTTTTATCATGGAACTGTGGCCCATCTGTCAATTGCATAAAAGTTGGACTGCTTCAGTAGCTTATATTTGTTGGTTTTAAATCCAATGGTTTCTCTTCTGTTATTCTACTTGTAGTTTATGCCCAATAATGTTAAATCTTTCTTGACTAAAAGTACTACTGTCTATCTTACTAATTAACTTCTCATTGGTTTGAGTGCCAATAAATTCCTAGATTGAATTTCAATATGGTTATTTTCTGGTTCTTCTGTTTGTAACTTATCATTGTTGGCTTATGTATTGTGTACAGAGATCATGGTGCTGCAGAGCAAGTTTGAGCAGGATAAGAAGCGGATACAACAGTTGAGGGCTGCAAGGAAGTTTCGACCTTACTGAACAAAGAGAAAATCTCCATAACAGAGTTATAGCTGCACAAATTTACAGAGAACCGTATGTCAAGATTGTTCAGTTCAAATTCTGCTTCCTTAAAGAGAATCAGTTTAGCCAACAACAGAGGGTGATTGATAAGATTATATGATAGACGTGAGATGAGTGTAATGAACTATTGTTCTTGTATGTAGTCCCCAATTTTGGTTGGAGTTAAGTAGATGCCAAATCTTTTTTCACTGAAGCTTATGCTTTATGTTTCTAATGGTAGAAATTTCATTTATAACTCAGATTGATCGTCTGAATCCCAAGCTTGTTGCCGGGGAAATTAAAGACTTGCATTTTTTCTATTGTAGCATTCTCTGTTCTATTTATCTTAATTACAGTATTTCCTAGAGAGTTTGATCATTAAAGCATGTGAGTTTCCAGTATATTTTTCAATAGTACTATGATAATATAATTGGGACATATTGTTTCTCTGTGATATTTCATCTGAGCGTTCAGCTTTTGCATGAAGAACAGGGAAGTGGAAATTAGCATATCGTTTTTCTTTTCGACCATATGATATGTTTGAATTTTGTGGCAAATTAGTGTATGCAAACAATGGACAAATTAATAATGGCAAATGCAACCACTTTTAAAGATAGTGGTACACGATTTTTTTTTTTGAAACAGACTGCAAACTATATCCGGGTTATACTAATCGATAGAACAAAGAACAACAATGGCTTTTAACTACACATACCGAATGAGATCTCACTAAATGGAGTCTGGAGAGAATAAATTGTACACATGTCTTATCACTCGTGGAGGTAGAGGATGTTTCTGAAAAATCCTTGACTCAATGCATCAAACTCAAGTAAAAGAAGAAGAAAACAATGAAGAAAGTATAACCGTAATAATTTAACACAATAAACAATATATGACAAGACCTACAAGGTATGGCTAATATAAATTTAAATAGTAAGGTTCATCCTATAAAAGACCTTCCAAATGGTTACTGCAATGATGATATGTTTTTGTGTTTTTAACAAAAGTGGCCGGGAGCCACATATTTATTGAAAGGAAACGAACTCTTGTACCCAAAGAGGCCCAAATAAAAGGAAAACAATGGTGCATGTCAATATATAAAGCATGGAAAGAAAATATAAAGGTGAAACACATGCTAAAAGAAGTATAAAAAAATACTGAATGATAACCGTAATAAAGAAAAAACAAATACTAATAATAAAATCAAACAACAAGTTGGAAGAAAAGTAAGATAGTAGAAAATTATTACAATCGATAGAAGCAGCAGCAAAGCATAAGTTGTCAAGAGCATTTCGATACACAATAGAGATATAGTTCATAAGAACACCGGTATCTGGACGGACCTTCAAATGGAAGATTTATCAAGGGAAAGAAATACGGGAGGTGAATGTTCAAAGAGTTTTAACACACCAGAAGAACATAAAAGAGTACAAATATATTCAAAATGACGATATTTTATAGCGTCTCCCAAAAGGTTTATTGCACACACCAGAAAACTGAATATTATATAAAAAAACAAACGTTGTAAAGCTATGATGATCTTCATAGACTCGAGAGAGGTTTTTCATAACCAGACAAACCACAGAACTGAATTAAAATACCAAAAACCGATATTATTACTATAGTATAGCATACTAAAAAGGAGAACTAGACATATTTCTCATCAATATATCTTCTCCATTTCCTCATCCTCGTTCTCACTCCAACAGTTGTTAAGGATTGACCTGGGGGATCCGCAGCTACCACCGCTGCTGAATGTGAGGTACGTAAGCGATCCTCCCTTACCAAGCACTTCAGTGGTCTTTTCTCCAGAGACGTATCCGATAATGTCCAGGCCAGATTCGGTGTAAAGTTCCTTCCCGGGAATGTCACAGTGTAATGCCACGGAGAACTCAGCAGGTCCAAAGCAGGACAACACCCTCTCGATCATTGCAGACAAGTCAACAGCTCTGAAATCGTAACCCACAGCTTCAAAACTTGCATAGCTGAATCCATCCTCAGGGGTTATGTGAATTGTGGAGATTGCGGGGCCTTCAACAGCATTCATAGAGTAACCACAGGGGTCAAAGTCGAAATCACATATGTTCGATTCTGGAAGAATCTTCCGAATGCCTGAAACTTCAGTCATCTCAGCAGCAGTGCTAGATTGAGTCTTGAAAAATACGGATGCCTTCTTCTTGTCCAAGTTAGTCATGCACATCTCCAGTGTATAAACTGGATTCACATTATTGGCATAGGCAGATTCAGCTGAAGCAGAATAGACATGCCAGTTCTGTTGTTTATCAGCATTGCCCATCACATATGCATTGCTGCCTGCACCAAGCTTGCCAAAATAGGTGTCAAGTACGGCTACTTCTTCGGAGAAGTGGCGATGTGGGTATGGCTGAGCTCCAGGAAAGATGAAACAACCGCGTGTGTACCTCACAGACTTCACTTTCAGGTTAAGTGCATCAGCCAACTTAAGAATGGGAGGGATCGAGAGAAGCAGTTTTGTGGTGCCACAAGTTTTGATTATGATCTTGTAAGCGTAGACAAAGAGGCTGGACTCTGAAAGGACATAAGAGTCGACTTCATCATTTGCCAATGAAGAGACTATGGTGCATGCAGCAGGTGTCAGAATTTCATCCAATTGATCTTTGGAGAGGGACCGTAGGCCACATCCAGGGCCATAAGAGTTTCCTAACTCGAAAAAGCAAATCTCAAGTCGCTTTTCGTAACCATCAAATCCGATGGCAGAAACCGGCAAATCCATCTTGCTTGAAAGAGTGTGTTCAGGAAGGATTACTTTTTGGAGAGTGTAACGAGGATGAGGGATGAAGAAAAAGAGTTGAGAAGAACAGAATTCAAAATTTAAACTACTTTTTACTGGAACCACCTCTGGTGGTTTATTCTAAAACACGGGAAATCTCAGGATGGCTTGCGAGTGCACTGCATATGAAAAAGACATAGAAGAGCAAACAGTCGGTATATAAACACGAAGATACAAACAACTTGAATGCATAAGGTATAGAAGGATAAATAAACTCACGTTGGAGTATGCAGCTGATCTGAATTTCTTGATTCCACCGTTTGGTCGAACGTCTTCAATAGTGTAACCTAGGGGAGCTTCGTAACATAAGGAACTACTACTAGACTTCTTCTTCCCACCTTTAGACTCCATTAGTTCATGGATTCCTAGCTGCTCAAAACATTGAAAATAGAGCAGAGAATAAATAAGTATTATGGACTTGATAGTTCTACGGATCCCTATGCACAATCAGCAAATAGATTACCCAAAACAGATACTGTATCTAAGGTATTCATACCCTTCTACATAGATGAATTAATCTATAGCTAACAAAAGGAGTTCTTGTTTTTTTTCCCAAAAAAAGAAAAATTAAATGTGTAATATCATCTATTAAAGGTTTAACCAGTTTTATTCGGTCAATTTCAAAAAGTACTACATACCAACGTAATTATACAAATGGGCCTGGTGAGGGTGGTATCCTTGAGAAATTAGAGAGATTGTTCACAATAAAAACCCTGGGTTCAAGAAATCCATATCGAAATTCAAGAATGTAAAGCAAATAAAATAACTTCTGTCAATTTCATTCACCCATAAAAAATCAAACTCATGTTTTAGAAAGACCAAACAAACACTAATCAAGTCTAAAAACTAATACCTATTTTCTTTAAAACAAGAACAAGAAAGGGCTTCAGTAACATCAAAAGAAAAACCAAATTATTAAAGGGGCTGGTCAAAGAATCCATAGAAAACTTATGAAAGTTGACAGACCGGTAAGTTTGTATCCAGAAATCAATTCTATAAACAATGACAAAGAAGTTGGATGTACACAAAGCAGCGAAAAATTGGGGAAAATAGAACTTTAATCACAACAACGCCAAGCATTATCAAAATCAGAAACAACAGGGCAAAACGATACAAGAAGATAAATATAAAGCAAGAGAGAATCTTTACGTACAAAAATTGGTGATATGAGAGACCTCCTTAGATAAATTAATGCTGCTTCAACCGAACCCTAGAAAACACAAATCAAATTTCAAAACCATATCAGAAAACGCACAAAATTCAAGAAACAAACACAAAAATCAATGAAAGGAAAATAAAAATCTTACTGTTTAATTCGATCGACGATGCAAATAGAAAGAGAAGATCTCCAAAGAGATTTCAGAACAAAGCTTTGAATTTGTGAATTAATCGGCAAAAGTGGGAAGAGAGAATTATTATTAGGTCTAAAACTTGAATTTTGTTTCTTCAAGGAACGAAGCACATAATTTTATCAAGAGGTGTTGATCTTATTTATAGATGGCTAGAGCCCTAAGCGCTTTTAATGAGATATTGACACGTGTATTTAGAAAATTTGTGGCCTCTCGTTTTTTTCTCGAAAATTGTGACGAATGTGAACCAGAGATATTTCGTGTGGTGAGTAAGAAGCGTGGTGACAACGCAGGACTCGGTACACACTTACCTGTATGTTGCATTCCGACTCTACCACTTACTTCCAAACAACTTTATTATATTTATTGTAATATATATATATGTATATTAAATTAGTGAATAATACTATTATAATTATTTATCATCATGGATTAGTAAAACTTTATTCAAGTTAAATAAGATTATCTATTTTGTGGGACGCGTTTTATTTCAATGAGATTTTTGGAGGTTAGTATAGTTATCCAAATTTTGTAGGATTTTCAAGACTAGTCCAATTTCAATTAGAGTTCTTGGAGACTATACAATTTTAAATCTTAATTAGGTTTATGTAAAGAGTTTGTATAAAGGGAAATACTAAATATTCTTGAAAAAGTATTTCAAATATCTCACTAACTCTTGAAATATTCGAGATCAAAATATGATTGAATTCTTTTTGACAATCAAATAAAGATCAAACAAAATAAGAAGATCTAAATTATATAATTGAAAATGTGATTTATATATAACGTAATTCATATTTAATGGGATTTAAGTAGATATGTTAATTAATTCAAAATTAATTATTATTAGTAAATAAAATTAGAATTTATTAATGATTAATAAATAGGTTCGTTCAAATTGGGATTTCAAGTGTCTTAATTTTTTTCTGTTTTTTAGTGGGCGTGTATGTTTATAATAAGCATCTTCTACCCCATTCCTTTCTCTTCTCTACCTACCATTCAAGAGACTACTTATCTTTCCAACCAATTCTTTTTATACATAAAAAAAAACTTGACAATGTTATTTTACTGATTTGCCTCCTCCAGATGCTTCTTCCAAAGACACTCATTTTCTTTAATTTTTTTGAACTCCAAGAAATCCATCATCTTTCATATGGACATATACAATAGTTTGCAAATTAAACCAGAATTGTAAATTGTATTAGCCAAGTTCGGTACGATGAGTTTGACTAAAAATGCATTGACAAGAGGAATTTATTTCTCAACTCTTTTATGGAATATCACTTGTTGCACCAACCCAGTCATCCTTATGAGTGATGTTCATTTTCTTTTTAATTAATATTTTTGAATTTATGATTGATAAAAAATTGAGACCATGTGATAATTTCTTTTTAAGGAAAAGGATGATAATATTTTGTTAGTATTTGACTAGCTAAAGAAAGAAAAAAACAATGAACGAGTTGTATTCAAGTGGAATGAAATTGAAAAAGAGATTGTGACAACTCTAGCAACGGTGTATATCAAGGGATAGAGAATTGTAGGTTTGAAATCTCTATAAAGATGCATGATCTCTTTTCTAACGTAAAGAAGATTAGATTACTTACTTGCTCATCAAGAACTAAAAAAACATGCACTTAAATAAGATAACAACCATTGGTTGACTATACGATTCGAACCTATATTGTGATACCCATTACCATCACTAGTCATCTAATTTCTTAAAGCATTTGTTTGGGCTTGGCAAGGGCCCAACTGAATTTATTTGGGCTCGTAATCGATATTACATAGGCCCAATAGATGATTTAGTCCAAGCCCGTAATAGCTCAACTCTTGAAAATAACAAAAGAGTCCAAGCCCGCAATAGCTCAAATCTGTACTCTTGGTCTCTATAAACCTAAAAAATAAAACTTAACTCAATTTAAAACGCAGATTTCTATAATGATTTTACGTTAATATATAATAATAACCAATCATATATTTATAAAAATCTTGTAATTTTGTAATAAAAATAAAAAATCTCAACAAAAGCTATTGGATTGACATAAATATAATCGTCAACCTATACCTTAGTTTTGGATGATTCAAGTAAAACAGTATTTACACCCACGGTCTATATTAATTAGACCGTGAACAAAAATAACGGCTGAGATTTCATATAAAACGGCTCTTTCCACGTTTTGGCAGAAGACAATAATGAGTCATTCACTGCCAAACTTTTTAATGCATGTTGGGGAGTGTAATTGTGTTGATAATATCTGCTGAGTTTGTGACACATCAGAAATGTGCTAGCTGTTCATGACTCATCTCTTTTATCTAACAAGACAAGATGTTTCTGGAATCGGATTGATGCTTTCCCTAAATATTTTGGCAAGGAATTAAGCCTTTTTTTTTCCTTTTACGGGGCAGGGAAGTAAACACTTACCATTAAAGTGAAAGTTTAGATAGACAACCAATTGAGCTACTAAGATTTTCTATATAATTGCATGACACGCAACTAACTCCCTTTAAGTTTACTTGTTATTTCTTTACAAATGAAACAGTACAAAAAATAATGGAATTTAGTTGATAGTTCTTAGATAATTCATTGCTAAATAGCTTATAGCTAATTGAATTTTCATATAATTCATTAATAAATTGTGGCTTAATGAGATTAACATGATCAAAATTTTGTCCGTCTCTAATTTGTTATTTTCTTATAGTGAAAATTTTATATAAACTGTGATTAAATACCACCTCGAATATGAAATGGTTGAACATTAATTTATTTGTGAGATTTTATGGCTGAAGCAAATATCAAACTACGTACAAATGAATGTGTTTGGCAGATTTTGAGAGAAAGAGATTTGTTTGGACATGATGATTTGCTGATTCTTTTTCTCTTTTTCTATCTTCTCACCGAGAGGAGTATGTTAGGTGAGAGTTGGGTATTGGGACATGGACAATAAATGAGCTGGAAGCTACTTACTCTTCGGGCCGTTTGGTTGGGAACAAGTTATCTCATGATTAGTTATCCTGGGGTTAGCTAACTTATCCCACCATGTATATGGGATAATTTATCCCATCACTATGATATAAATGGTGGGATAAGTTACCCCAAACATGACAACCAAACAAGATACAAAAATGTTATCCCATCACTATTTATTTTTATCTCTCACACCAAACGACCCCTTATGGTATTATCATTTTATAATGAATATGTTCCGTTAAAAAATAACCTTATAATATAATTGTTAACGATCGACGATAATAAAATAACAATATAGGCAAGACTATACATTAATCGCATACTCAATTTTGTCACTGATTCAGTTATAATTATAACTCATTAAACACAAATTATTCTTTTTTCTCAATTTTATCACTAATTAGAACTCAAACTTTTTCGGAGGAGATAGTAACAAATATTAGTTGGAATTAATAAATAATGGGTATTTTTTTATAAAATATAAAAGTTTGGGGTGATTTTTGAATTTTATAAAATTTCCAAATATTGGAACTTGGCCAAAATATATTTGTCAAGTTATATGACCAAACACCACTTCTCAAGTTTTTCCCAAGTATTCTTGGGACCAAACGGGTCCTAGAGTTAGACAATAATCACAATTTTACTGTTAAATTTTTTTACGAGAAAATAAAATAAAATATAATATTTCATACAGAAAAATTAGAAAGTTTCTCACTATCGCAATGAGAATCTATTCTCATTCATGCATTTTTCCAGTAAATTGATTCAATAGAAATGAGTATAAAAATTATAGCGCATTCAACAACACAATTTTTAGTGATTCGTGATAGAAGAACCTTTATTTCCAGTAGTATATTTTGTTAATTGTAATTAACTTGGAACTTCAAATTCGACTATCATAGTTAGACAAGAGTGAGTTGCTCGAATGATAAGCATCCTCACTTACACCCGAAACTCACTTCCAATTTGAAGGTTGTGAGTTCAAATCATCAAGAAAGCTAAAAAGATGGGAGCTTTTAGAAAGAGGTAAAAAACAAAAAACTACCACAGTTAATTTGTAAAAATAAAATAAAATTGATCCTTCATAATCGAAATTTCTGGAGGTAGCCACAGGGAATCTAGCGCCTCAGTATAATGTTTACGGCGTGGAATATTAGTGTACTCAAAATAATGATTTTATTAAGCTTAAAAAAATAATTAAAGTATAGATGGAAAGTAGGGTAGGTGTGAATTATATATGCAGCTGAGATAGCTTTGTTTAATATATGTGATAGAAACTTTGTTTAATTAATTGCATCTGACAATTTGACTAATAATTAGGTAGGGATAATAAAGTATACGACGTGGTACGTAAAGATCTTGCTCAATCATTAATGGACTATTGTCAGTGCCAGTTGTCTCCTTTTAGCACTAGAAAATTAAAATTTATTTATTGGTCCAATTAATTTAACTTCTTCTGAAGTCTATTTGAGTGCTAGGGTTTGAAAAATGCTATTTGAACTATATGGTATTTGGATTATAAAAAGAATCGGATTGATAAATGTTAAAACGGAGTAATATGTATCGTTATTGGGGATTCACATATAGTACAGCAACTAACTTATGATCGATGCATAATATATGTTGTTTTTTTTATGGTCGTTTTTCAACTCTTATGATATTTTAGTAATAATCAGTAAAAGTTTTAAATTGAAAAATATATTTATTTTTTATCATATTAATTAAGACAGAGGATTTGTTTTGTTTTGTTAAAAGCTCTTACTATGAATCTCAAAAGTTATATCAGCATGTCCTTTTCAGTATTGATGTTTCGAACCAACTAGTAAGCATATTAGAAGTTTGTTTCCGATTTTTTGGCTTATAACTTATAAGTCAAAAGTCATACTTAGAAATTTTAATTTATGATTTTTATCTTTTAATTTATCAATGTTATTTTGACTTAAAAAATAAGTGTGTATATATAAAAAAAAATTATTCAAACAAAATAAAACTATTTTATAACATTTAAAATAAACCAATCCAAACAAGTTCGTGTGCTTTATCTGATAGGTCCATTGTCTACTTGCACCTTTTTTTGTAACATAAAATTACTTTATAATGATTGACCCCCAATGTTCTTGTTTATTTGATGTTGAGGTTTATACAACTTGTCTTCATTTTGCGGCTCTTTTAATTTTCCTGCCATTTTACTTAGTACTCTAATTTTTGCAACTTTGGTTGTATAACAATAATAATTAAAGAGCTTAAAATGTTAATCAAGGCCAGTAAATATGATTTATTTCATAATGTCTCGATAGAGAGAGAGAGAGAGAGAAACAGATACACACTTTGTAATTTCAACATTTTGGCTCCACTCTGGGGTGTACATTCTTCCACTTCTATTTCTAAAAACACGATACCAAATATAACCAACTTAAGGTGCTACTACATTTTATATAATATAATAGAACCTAAAATAGCACATGGAGAAAGATACAACAAGTGGACCTAAAATAAATATGTACATTTTTTTATTTTCCATAACACACAAGAAGATAAACTGACTTCCTCCTCATGCATTTTACCCATCCATGGTTGCTTTGATCTTCATCATCATCATCAATTTTTGCCCTCACATCATTGAATTATTTACAATAGTGGGCGATGTTTCCTCGTTTATTATTCTTACTTACTAATATAGATTTCACATTCTCAATATGAATTTAAGAAGTTGCCACTTCGAGTCTCCTGCTCAATTCCTTCCTGCAAACACATTACCAAAATCAAATTAACAACGTTCAAGTATTAGAAAGTTATTATTTCTTATTCAATTTTTCCGCTATGTTACCTCATGAGTTGCCTATCGAAAGCCGATGTAGACAGCATGCCTCTGTTTTCTTCAGCACGCCTCATAAGGTAATGCATAATCTGCTCTACAGGACCAAATGGCAAATACTTGCTCACTTGAAATCCTGCATTTCTCAGCCCAAATGAAAGACCATCTGCCATACCATATAGCTGAGCAAATTGGAGATTTTGCCTCTCATTTTTTATTCCCAAATCTATAGCTTTGGTTGCAGCAAGTTTTCCTATATATATCACACATTATACATGTTAGAAAATAGCGAACAAATTTATATTTCAATGTTGATATAAAAGATTGAAAAAAAATTGATTGTTACCTGACTCAATGTTATGAGTAGCGAGAACAACTGCACCAGAACCATTAGCAATCTCTTCAATCATAAACTCCGCGCACGAATTGAAGCAAGCGTGTGTTTGTTCAATGCTATCGTGAATCGGAGAGTTGAATCCTAAAGTAGAAGCCAATTCCTTTTCACTACACATATAAGCACCCCTCACAAGCTTAAATCCCATTGGAACTCCCATTTTCTCTGCAGCTTTTTTCGCAATAACCATTCGTTCCTTGGCGTCCTTCAAGTAAGCTTGAATTGTTCCGAATATCAAAGGATGATCATCTTTGTGGTATTTAATTGCTGCAGAATACGCAAAGTAATCGATTGCAGGTTGAATTGTTGTGTCTTCCGCATCAATTAGTAAAGGAACTTCATGTTCCAAACATTTCTCGCAAATTTTCCTAAGTCTTTCATGAGCTAATTGAAGATCACGTTCTTCCTCTACCGTAAGAGGCTCTGGTTTGCTCCAAGTGTGATAAACAGGGCTCGATTCGGCGAAAAGTGGAAGCGACTGTCGCTTCCATGGAAGATTGAATGATGGATCTTTCTGTTCCCATCTTAACAAATCACTCATTCTTTTGAGAAGCCTTGGTGTACAAATTGCAGTTATCTTTGCTACCACAAAGCTTGCCTGTTTCACCAAAAAATTTTGTAATTCATAAATCCAAGAATATTGGAAGAATTTGTTAATATAAAACAGAATCTTTGAAAAAGTATTAAAGAAAATATACACATTCCTTTTCAGAAATAGAATATTATTAAATTCTTACAGAAGATTCGGGAAGTGATTTCGTTGATTCAATCGTTTGAATAAACGCCGCTGTACTATGTTCACAAGATTCATTATCGGTGGCATGTTCCACCCCATAATCAAGCATGGCTTTTAACCCAGAATCAGATAGATTCGTAACGGTCCGTCTAACTTCCGTTAAGTCTTTCCCGGCACAAAAATGTTCATAAAATGTATTTTTAACAAACCCAAGCATAACTTCCCTAAAAACAGGCATTTCCATAAGTTTAGAATTCATTACCCACATACCCAAATCAACCATGGGATCAATAGCAGCCATTTGTAACGTCATCGATGATCGAATCAGTTTCGTGGTGGGAACGCCGTAGAATAGCTCCTTAACATCATCGAAATTGATAATGTTGTTAGTATTATGATGGAGGTGGTGATGGTGGTGGTGGTGATGAAGGGTTGTGTTAATTTGTGATGTGGGTTCCACCAAATTTGGCACGGCGTTAAAATCGCCAGTGAAATTTAACGGTGGGACGGCGGAAAGAGGTGACGGAGCTGAGTTTAAACGGCGGACATGAAATCCGAGGTTCTTAAGGAGTTTCGGACAAAAAACTTTATTGGCCATGCAACGGTGGGCGGCGGAAGATGAAATTTTTTTGTGTGTTTATAATTTTTTTATTCTCTCTCAAATGAATATGTAAAGTTTGTGAGAAATGTATGGTATTTTATAGAGGAAGTTTGTTTTTATTTTGTTAAAGTGATAACTTAAATTACGCAATAATTAAATCATGCTGAGTAGATGCTGTGTTGTTACTGACGATGTATCACTGTAGATGTTCAGTACCACCATGTGTATTTCACGGTTAAATTTCTGTATCTTAGCTG
This sequence comes from Solanum etuberosum, assembly GCA_029582245.1. Taxonomy (NCBI): domain Eukaryota; kingdom Viridiplantae; phylum Streptophyta; class Magnoliopsida; order Solanales; family Solanaceae; genus Solanum; species Solanum etuberosum. The sequence goes on along the minus strand of JAJONR010005367.1, from coordinate 8,226 downwards.
TTTTTTTGTTGTTCCACTTGTCTTCGATACCATATTTTTTGTACCTCAAATCTGTTATAAATTATAATTAATATGTCCTACTTTCTTGGACACTTCCTGACCACTTCGGTCTACAACTTGGTCTTTCGCTTTGCGGCTTTTTGACCCTACCACTTTGAATTATTTTCTTAAGCCCACTTGTTTGAAAATTATTTTTCTTTTTAAAACCCATTTTTACTAGGCAAATATTATATATATTTTAGAGTTTTGTAAGACTTAAATTGTTTTTATTCAATAATTGCGGTACACTAGGAATGCATTAAAAAGAAAAAATTGTGGGGTAAAGGAATCTGAATCTCCGCCTTCAAAATCATGAGATTCGGTAAAAAGGACTTTTCTTATGGCGTGCTCCGGTTGAGGAATCTTTATGTCATAATCTAAGGCCAAGATTCTTGGCAAGTGGTAAAACCTATCACGTGAGTGCAATTAACTGACCGATTTGAAAATTTTATTGTTTAGGTAGGCAACTTTGATTTGTAAAACCCCATGAAAGAAGTTGCTAGAAATGTTGACCACGAAGGAAAACACTAGAAGTGAACTTGTTTTTTTTACTTTCTATCCGGCGTCCAAACCACACTAAATTTGGATTCGCACCAAAAAGTTTAAGCGCTCTCCATCAAAGCTGACGATTCCGTATCTAAGGAGACTCAAACCCAAGTCCTCTAATTAAATATAAAGGAGTACTTACCACACCATCACAAACCTTATCGGTCACCATAAGTAAACTTATTTTGCTAGAGATGCAACAACCTATATACCTTAAAATGAATAAGATTATGTATACATCATTCTTTTCAAATTTTATTTATGAGATAAAACTATACTGAGTATGTTATTATTATTGTTGCAGTACTAAAAAATATTCTGATTTTCACTATGTTAATAGTTGAAACTAAATCAACCCTAAACATTATAACATCGAGTTTTAAGTAACTTTTGATTTAATATGGCCATATTTTCACATGGAGCAATGAATATAGGTATAATTTTCATCATTTCGGCAACTTTAATTTGTATTAAGAAAAAACCAATTACAAAAGTTGGAATAAACTTCCATACTAGTACAAGAAAGAGATAATGAAAAATAGTAGTACCACAATCGTGGAAATTATTTGTTGCGACAAGTACTAACAATTTTTACGTCTTTGTCAATGAGACCATCGTTGCATTTCATTGCTTGTCCCCCTTAACTTCTCTCGTTATTCGTAGAGGAAAAACTTTCAACAAATATTTTTAGTCACGTCTCTGATAAAGCCACAATCTTAATAATTGCTTCCAATTAAATTCATGTTTGCAATTCGCTGCTAGATCAATGAACTATTTACAGTAATTGCTGACATCGTGGCAATTGGAGCGTCAATTGCTCTGTTACAAGTTCGATTTATTCGTAGCAATACTAGTTATATATTTTATATACACTTCCAATAGTTCTCAAGATTCATGAAGTTGCCACATCAAATCTCCTGATTAACTCCTTCCTGCAAACAAATAAAAATATTTGAGTTTAAACTTCTCTGTTTTTTGTTTTCGGAATTGTTAATGATGTTTAATTACCTCATGAGTTGTCTATCAAAGGCAGATGTAGACAAGAGACCTCTGTTTTCTTCAGCTCTTCTAATAAGGTAAGGCATAACTTGTTCTACAGGTCCAAATGGTAAATATTTGCTCACTTGAAATCCTGCATTTCTCAGCCCAAATGAAAGCCCTTCTGCCATACCATATAGCTGAGCAAATTGGAGCTTTTGACTATCCTTTCTAATCCCTAAATCTATCGCCTTGGATGCAGCAAGTTTTCCTATTTATCAAAAGTTCAAAACATCTAATGAGTAATTCGTTATGCAAATTCAGATATTGCTAGCGTGTTAAGTGGCATATTCAATACTAGTAATATAATTAAGTAAATAAAAATATACCGACCTGACTCAATGTTATGAGTTGCAAGAACAACAGCTCCTGAACCATTAGCAATTTCGTCAAGCATAAATTCAGCACAAGAATTGTAGCAATTATGTGTTTGTTGAATGCTATCGTGAATTGGAGACTTGAATCCTAAACTTGAAGCCAATTCATTTTCACTTGACATATAAGCACCTCTTACAAGCTTAAAACCCATTGGAACTCCCATTTTCTCTGCTGCCTTTTTCGCGATAATCATACGTGCCTTGGAGTCTTTCAAGTAAGCTTGAATTGTTCCGAATATCAAAGGGTGATCGTCTTTATGATACTTAATTGCTGCTGAATATGCAAAGTAATCAATTGCAGGTTGAATAGCTGTATCTTCAGCATCAATTAGTAACTCAACATCAAGTTCCAAGCATTTCTTGCAAATTTTATCAAGTCTATCATGAGCTAATTGTAGATCACGCTCTTCTTCGACCGTTAGAGGTTCTGGTCTTTTCAACGTGTGATAAAAAGGACTCGATTCGGCGAAAAGTGGGAGTGACTTTTGCTTCCATGGGAGATTGAATGAAGGATCTTTCTGTTCCCATCTAAGCAAATCACTCATTCTTTTGAGAAGCCTTGGTGTACAAATTGCAGTTATCTTTACTACCACAAAACTGACCTGTTTTTATCACAATACACACCAATTAGTATAAAAACAGATCTGTCTTTTGTTAGTGAGTTACTGAAAAAAAAATTGATTCTACATACTAGGAATCAGGCCGATTAATTATATTAAAGAATATACAAAAAATTTATGACAAACTAAAACAAGACACATCAAAAGTTTTGATCATCAAGCAACAAAAAAAATAAATCTATTTTTATGATTTTTGGTTATGTTATCTATACATTGAGATATTTTATTCCAATTCTTTTCCAAAAACGTTTAAACAGTTTTTAGTACAAAAAAGTAAATTTTTATGTCTTTTGTTGAAAAGTCATAAAGAAGAATTTAATTGTGTTTGGAATCAGGTTATTCAAAGAGGAATATACGTAACTTGAGGAAAAAGTTAAATAAGAATAAAAAGTTGTATTTTATTTAAATTCCACGCAATAGACACGTTCTATTGCGTCAGCCGTGATCGATGATCTAATCAGCGTGGATTTCGCTTTTCAATTTTTTGAATTATCCTATTTGTGGAAGCTAATCCAATGAATGTGCAGAAAAGTCCAAAGTAATTGACTATTTTTCTTTTTAGCCTTTTTCTAAAACGACCTCGAAATAAATAATAACTGGAAAAAAAATTTAGATTTGTAGGAATTTGATCTTACGGATGAGGATGGAAGAGACTTGGCCAATTCGGCTGTCTGAAGAAAAACCTTCATACTCTGATCACAAGATTCATTCTCCGTGGCATGTTCCACACCATAATCAAGCATTCCTTTTAAACCAACATTCGACAACTTACTAACCGTTTTTTGTACTTCAATCAAGTCTTTTCCAGCACAAAAATGTTCATAGAATGTACTTTTAACAAACCCTAGTATCACCTCCTTGAATACTGGCATGTGCATGAATTTCGAATTCATTACCCACACACCTAGGTCAACCATAGACTCGATGGAAGCCATTTGAAGTGTTAACGATGATCTAATCAACTTCGAGGTGGATACACCCGTAAACAACTCTTTAACATCATCAAAATTGATCACTTTTTTCTCAGGATCGACTAATATTTGGTCCGTAGGTTGTAACGTCGGTGTTGTTACATTCGTAGAACCATAGTTGCCGGTGAAATTCATCGGTGGGATAGTCGGAGCTGTGTTTAGACATCGAGCGAATTGTCGGAGGTCACGAAAAACCTTTGGACATACAACCTTGTTTGCCATAAAATTGAAAATATGAATTTTTTTGTTTGTCTCTAAATTCTAATAAAGTATGTGTAACGTTTGAAAAGTTGCATGATATTTATATAGAGTTTCACTAGTCAAATTCAAGTTTGGTTTAGGAATAGTTTTTTACTTTTCCTTTTCTTTATAGAAAAAATAGTAATGCAATTTTCTTTTTCTTTTTTCCTTTTATTGTTCCAAGGTTTAATGAATGTTCCTTTTCTTAATAAAATTTTGATATCCTGATCCCTTCAAACACGTGATTCAGATTCTACGGCGATTGAATTTCGATAATAGGGAATGTAGGGAAACACACTCGCGGAAATAATCGTACGTTGTTTCCACGCGCCGTCAGTGCAAGTGGAATTCGTGTGCTAAATAAATAGTTGGATACAGCCGTCACTGTCTTCAGCGTGGCATTAGCGTCATTCCCAGTGTAGTTAGAAAAAGGATAAAATTTGTACAATCAGCAATGTGTCGGATTGGTCCCCACTGCCACGTGGAATACTTTGATTTTTTTCGTTTTCCTTTTTTTTTTCTTTTTTAGTGAGAGATTTTTTAATTTTTTTCCATATTTACGTTTTGTTATTTATTTCCTTACGTGGGCACACCTATGGGTTGGGTGAAATTTGAGTCCCTCCTAATATGGCATTTACTGGACAACTAATTAAAAGGCCAATATTTAGAAAGGAACATTACACTAATCAAAGAAAAGATATATTGATGTGTTGAAGTAAATTTATGCCTAGGTAAATGATATTTTAAAAAGTTTTATTCATCTCATAATATAAAAATCTTTTATTTGGTCAAAATTTTGACAGTTTTCATTTTTAAATTTGAGAGGTTTTTTTTTTTTGATTGAATTGTATAGATATGATTGTCTTAACAAAATATAACAAATTCGCCATTCATCCAGGCTCCAGCACTCATGAGTACAAACTTTATAAAACAGAAGTAGCCAAAAAGATTTTAGTAACCAAACAATTTCTTATAAGTCCTGAAGTGGAGAGTGTTGCTTACTAAAAATGTACCTAAACAACATGTATACCTTTATATTATAGTTTTCCCGTACTATTGCTTCTTAATTGTTTGATAAATTTTTAGAGTTAAAATTAATTATATTTACTGGATGCATACATTGCATCGAATGTACACTTTCTTTGTACAAACAAATCTTTTACGTCTCAAAATGCATTATTGCTTTATGGAATCAAATTTTCCTTATCTTAAAATATGAAGTTGATTGTGTTTGTTCAACTTTGCATATTAGTATACAGCTCATTTACTATTATTTTGGAAAAAACTCCCAGATGAGGAAAGACTTTATTTTGTACGTATTTCCAGATTTGCTATTTTTTTACCAATCTTGGCCACAACTACTTGTGGATTTGGTGAGATATGAAACCCGGTAAATTGTACTACTACTATTGAAATTTGGACAACTAATCATATGCATAAAATAGCAATAACCAATCACTAATCAAAGGAAATGATCCTTTCTTAAAATAGTGCGACAATGATTACTACGTAGTACATTGTACCTAGTAACCTAATTAATGGTATTTCAAAATTAAAATTTAACTATTAGAACTCTAATTAGTTTGAAAAAAAATTTAATTCTCTCTTGATTTACTAAGGTAAATACGTAAAATGAAAAGTTGTATATTTGATAAATAAAAAAAGAAATGGAGGGAGTACTAGATATGCTTTCATATATTTCCTAAAACATTTCAAAATTTAATTTTACTTTTAATTAGTATATTCGAAGACAAGAACACTAGATTAATTGTTGGTGAGAGAATTAATCCTTATAATTAGCTATTCTTTTTGTCATTTTAATCTTGTAATTAATCTTGCGTTCTCCTTCTAAGCGAAACATATCTACGAGTAATTAAACAAGTGTTATAGCTAAGTTTTATAAAACTTCTTTATGAAAATTGCGTTAATACAAAAGCAAGTACCTAAATTAGAACGTTAACTAAATTTAATTAACCAGGTATATCAAAGTGAAACTCTTAATTAACCTTCTTCTGTTTCCTTAATCTGATAGTTAATGTGATTCAACGTCTAAGTTAAAACTTACACGCTAAAACCAAAAGTTCAATCCTATTTAACAACAACACATATGACTTATTAATGTTGTTGTCGGCAAACAGATACACCGACTTTCTCAAAGCTGTCTTCGTTCAATATAATTATCTAAAGATAAGATATCCTTAACTAAAATAATAAAACAACAACTTGCACATTCTTACATTTTAAAGAAGAAATGGTGGATACACGTCAGTAATTAGAAAAAAAATTATGTATATTGTTGGCAGAATATCCATATTTGAGGAAAAGCATATACCAATCGTGTTTCCTAGCTAATGTTGTCTACTTGTCTTGGTTAAATTTTTAATGAAAACGTCAGTAATTATCAAAAAAGAATATTTCGAGTAGGAAATTAATTAAATGAAGATTAGTTTTAAAGGATTTGATTCAAAAAAATAGTAATGTATATACTTCTTCATGTGAATCTTGTTCTCATCAAAATTCTAATCGCCGTTTTAGATGAGAAACGTTAATCCCCAGTTTTAATTTATTTGAAAAGTCGGTGAGAGTAAAGTTTTCAACGTTCAAAGTCTATATGATAAGATTAATCTCAAGAAGCAAGTTATCATGTTAAACAACAATTAATTGAAGGATACATCTAATTCCCTCAAAGGAAAAGTCTTTTAAAAACATCCAATGTTTAAAACGTGTATAGATAGAACAACTAATAAGTGCACATAAATCTCCTCACCTTCCAAAGGAAAGAAAACTATAGACAATGCCGTATGATGTAAGATGTGAAATAATTAAACATATCCTTGTGCCAATAATAGATTATGAAAGAAGAGCTTAATTAATTAGCAACTTGCAAAAAACAATTACTAGCAACTAGCAAGAAGTATAAATGCATATCTTAATCTCGTAAATAGCCGTCAAATATTAGATTATGGGCCATAATTAATTTGCAACAAGTGGAATTACATATCTTGATCATGTCACCATTCACCGTACGTTTAGTAAAGCAAGTGGCATCATAGACCACTCCTTAAATTTCTGGTATATGAGAAATAGGTTTCATTTCGAGGTAACACTTCCAACAAAAAAAAATTTCATATCCAAAACTCCAATACGAAACCTCTTTAATTTCCTTAATCTATCCCAACCATGCATTCATCGAAGTAAGTTACCTATATTTTATATACAAAACCAAGTGGCATCATGTCCAAAACATTGGGGCAATTTGTCGGAATAAAAGAGTAGGGTAAAAATATAAGACCCTTTGACATTTTTGGAATAAAATCGAGCGAAAATCTGAATGTTTAGGTATTTAGATGGGGAATAAAAAGGAAGAGTGAAAATTATTAATTTTTAGACATTATTTTATTAAATAAAAAGAGACGAGTCAGGTTGGGTTTGATAGTGAGTTTAGGGTGGATTGGGTTTTATTCGGTACCAGTTCTAAGTTAGTGTTTTAAATTATTTTGAAATTTAAACTTGTCATGTTGTTAATTCTTTCGAGGAAAAATACAAAACACGATGAATAATCATTTAAGTGAGCTACGTTTGAATTTTAAAAAATAAAAAATAAAAAATCATTTTAAGTGAGCTACGCAAAGTAAAACAATTTGGGGAAGAAAAAAAAGGAGAGTATGACTTAGATGTCCCAACCACTCATCAAATTGATTTGCCTGGATATGACAAATTCATTTATGCGGAGTAAATTTTTTCTAAAAAATAAACAAATTGGGCGAAAGGAAATTCGGAGAGAGATTACAAAGTGGAGAATCAAATTCTTAGCTAAGATTTCTCATCTATTAAAGTTTGAGAATTAGATTTTGAGTGGTTTTGTTTTCAAACTTATGTCCCAATTTTTAATTTTTATTAAAAAACCAAACTTTATATCCAAACTTAACACTTAACTTAGACATACATCACTATCATATATACTAATTTTATCTCTAGTTTTAAATAATTACAAATATTACCATTTTAAATATTTTATGTTTGCATCCCTACTCTATTCAAATAAGGAGAAACGTCGCATTCTCAGGGTATGTCCCGGTCTCTAGATATTTCTTTATGTCATAATACCAAGGTAGACCGTCTGATTCTGCTTCCACGTGTGAACAATGAACTTGTTGCTCTTTTACCTCTATTTCCAGGGGATCAATATAATTTGTATCTGGATGTTTGATCATTGAGGCGATGGTGGCAAGAGCATCGGCCAACTCATTCTGTATCCTGGGAGTGTGTCTGAATTCAATCTTGCGGAATCTTTTGCACAACTTCTGCACATACTGCACATACGGTATGATCTTTGGATTTTTTACGGCCCATTCTCCCTGAACCTGGTGGATTAACAGATCTGAATCTCCAATT